>PIJE02000016.1:725059-739262 GCA_002895965.2 Coryphaenoides rupestris
ATATTTGGTCTTCCTGATCTCCCTCTTACGAATGTCAGAGTATTGGTAAAATCCACGACATATTTGGCGTCACGAACAGGATTGGAAAGGGACCAGACGGCTGCTTCGTCGTGGGGTGGCGTTCCGGCACAGGTCACACAAAAGAGTGGCCACTCAACTAAAAAAAGGGTAAGCGACGTTCTTACTTATTAGTTATAGAAAATTGTGTGTCCTGAGCCTGGCCCATCCTAACGCCAAAGCAGTAAGTATAAGTGTCTCTCCAAATTTACGAACCATAGTATAACCCATGTAAGAGGGGTAAAGGGTGGACCTGGGATGAATGACAGTGCATGCACTAACCCATAACACTCTGTGATTTATTAAATTGTTGCTTTTGAAAACCCTGTGGATACCATTGTGATAGTAGAATTAGAAAGATACTATGCACTGAACGGACAGGTCTCTAGAGAGAGAGAGAGAGAGAGAGAAATTGAAAAAGGTGGGAGGGGGGCTCTCCATTCCATCATAGGTTATGATTAAGAAGAGAGAGAGAGGAATTAAAAAAGGTGGGAGGGGAGCTGTCCATTCCATCATAGGTTACGTTTAAAACTACAGAGGCGAAGTACCGCGAAGTACAGTAAAACTACGGTAGGCGAAGTACGATAAATAATAAATGTAAAATAAGTCAGCGCTTACAAGTTTACTTCAGCTATGATTTATATTGACGAATATAAAGGGAAAGGGTGTTAAGATAAGACCGAAGTTTGAAAGTTAAAGACTTTATTTGTCACTGCCAATAGTAACACAAAGCCTGAGTCAAATCTGCAGAGAAGACTGCCGCACCCTACTCAGCTCTGTCTTTTAAACCCAATCTACACATGTTTACATGATCATCCCATACATTCCAAACCCTATAAGGATACCGCGATAGAGTACCATATGCGTAGATTCTCTCTCTGTTTCTCAGGAACAGAGTACCGTGTTTAGTTTGGCTCATGTCCATCTCCGGGCATTCAGTCTGCGCTTCTGCCTTGCATACTTCGTCATCATATGCATGTTAGATGCAAAGAGCCTTCAATGTAAACATGGGTGGACATGTGTATCCCTCGAGCTGTTCTCTGTATTTCTCCACACTTAATTCACACACACAGCATATTGGCAAGACATTCTTAAGAATGTTCTGGTAAATATCTCCCATACTCCCAAACGCATTTTGCTTCCACGCACACAATCATGGCTTCAGGCACATTCTGCCATTCGCGTAAATGCTATTCCACAATGATCCCTCTATATGTATATGGTGCTGGTGCACGTATCCTTGCTTCCCTAACGTTTTGGAGTCGGGGGATTACTGCATTCGAGCGTGTTCACACTTTTTTGTCACAATAGATGGGTATGTGTTTCTGAGCGGTTAAACTGTAAAAACAGGTGGTTCTTCACAACTTTCTTGGAAACGTTTATCCAACCTTGCCAATGCTTGTGTGGGCATGAGTACATCATAAAACAGTGGAGCAACATTGGTTTAGGCATCAAACACCAAGCGTTTCGTTGAGAAACGCATTGTGGCAGCCGGCCACCGAGGATCATAAGAAGAGAGCTATGGAAGCATTATTCGTTCCCGGCAGTCACACTTCGGCCCCTAGAGGGAGCCACTGAGACACAGCCGCCTAGACTGGCAATCATACGTATTGGAGAAACCTGCGTCTTGTTAGAGGAACTCGGCGGCAGCCAATCAATGCCCTGTATTCAGGACATAAATAGGAGAGGACCTGGGAAGTCGAAGGTGTGGTGGTGGTGGTGGTGGAAGTGGAAGAAGTGGACGTGGAAGAAGTAGGAGTGGAAGTGGAAGAGGAAGAGGAAAAGGAAGAATTGAGATTAAGGCGCTGTGTGAGTTCTGTGATAAGATAAAGAAGTGGCTGTGTGCCTTTTGAGCGTCTGAGAACCAGTTTTGTGCATGACCCTCGCCTGCCTGACTACCCTCCCGCCTGCCTCGCCCTGATCTGTATGAGACTAGGTCCCGGTGTGCTAGACCCTGCTTATGGACGACGACCAATCAATTGGATTACGGACTTGGCACTGCTATAAACCATGAACTTTCCTTCCCCATTACAGTCGATAAAGTGTGTATTTCATTGAATCCTGGTGTGGAACTTGAATTCATTAACTTCAGTCTTGTGAACACTCGTCACCCCCCTGAGTGTGTCACATATGGTGGAGAATGCGGGCAGCGTAATTCTGACTGAAAATAATAATTCACCCACACCAAAAGCCATGGAAACAAAAGATTTGGAGGCACTGCTGGCACAGATCATCTCCAACGGCAGCAGGCTCGCTATGAACAGTTCAGGCGGGTACAGCAGGGGCTGCTGGACCAGCAGGCCCAGCTACTGGCGGTGATGGAGGAGCAGCACCAGGAGATCCACCAGATCCTGCCCATAGGCGGGGCAGTGGGTGGAGAGGGAGGAGAGAAAAGCTTCCAGGAGCAGGGGGCGCTGGAGCACCGCAGGCAGCGGAGGCACAGTCCCTCAAGGACGAGAGGGAGGTGCTCAAGCTATCCTCAGACAAGGTGTCCAAGCTGGCGCAGGAGGGCTCGGACAACGAGAAGATCGCTCTGCTGCAGAGTCTCCTCCTGGAGGACGCCAACCGTCGCAGGAATGAGCTGGAGACCGAGAACAGGCTGATCAACCAGCGAGGAGGAGGAGCAGGGCCTCAAGACAGATGATTCTGTTATTCTAAAGAAGAAAAACCAAGTGTACATGGATAAGCTGCGAGAGCTGAACGATGAGCTGCTGAAGAAGAACGCTTACATCGATGACATGGAGCCCAAGTATAACGCCAACAGCCAGCGCGTGGATGAGCTGGAGGAGGCGCTGAAGAGGAAGGGGGACCACGAGAGCATGCAGGACATGAACCGCCTGCTCAAGCAACGGGAGGAGCTGACCCAGCAAAGGAGAAAGTGATCCGGAAACGGGAGCTCGTTCTATTCGTCTCGTAAATATGAATGCTCGAAAACAGCTCTATTCTTATCTTCAGGTACCACAGTGATATATTGCTGCCTCTCCTTCAACAAATGTACTCTTTGTAAGTCGCTTTGGATAAAAGCGTCGGCCAAATGCCCTAAATGTAAATGTAAATGTAAATGGGAGCGGCTGGCCAGGGAGGAGCTGGAGAGGGAAGATGCGGGGACCCCCCCCGGCGAAGAGAGAGATGCCCCCAAAGCAGGGAGGAAGCCGACCTAGGGGACATGTTCCCCCAAAACCCCACCGCCGACGTGGCCCCACTGGCAGAGCCCCTAGCTGGGAGATGCGGCTCTGCCCAGCTGGAGGACGTCAACCTCACCAGGAGCCGGCTGGCCGACCGGATCCGGGGGACCGAAGAGACGGAGAGGGCCTTCCAAGAGCTAAAGAACGCCGTCTGCTCAGGACCAGGGTTGGTGACCCCGGACTTCTCAAAGCCCCTCGTGGTCCAAATGGACGCATCCGAAGCAGGGGTGGGTGCCGTCGTCGCTCAACTTCAAGAAGGTCCGGTGCCGCGCATGGGACCGCAGGCGCCATGTACAGGAGAGACGCCTTGGGGGGCTGGGCCGCCCCTCCCTCTCGGTCGGAGCTGAGGGGGAGAGTATGTGGCAGCCGGGCACCGAGGACGCTTCGGCCCCGAGAGGGAGCCAATGAGACACAGCCGCCTAGACCGGCAATCATCCGTATTGGAGAAACCTGCGTCTTGTTAGAGGAACTCGGCGGCAGCCAATGAACGCCCTGTATTCAGGACATAAATAGGAGAGGACCTGGCAAGTCGAAGGTGTGGTGGTGGTGGTGGACGTGGAAGAAGTGGACATGGACGAAGAAGCGGAAGTGGAAGAGGAAGAGTTGAGATTAAGGCGCTGTGTGAGTTCTGTGATAAGAGAAAGAAATGGCTGTGTGCCTTTGCCTTAGAACGTCTGAGAACCAGTTTCGTGTATAACCCTCGCCTGCCTGACTACCCTCCCGCCTGCCTCGCCCTGATCTGTATGAGACTTCGTCCCAGTGTGCTAGACAAATCAATTCAATCAATTGGATTACGGACTTTGGCACTGCTACCATGAACTTTCCCTCCCCATGACAGTTAATAAAGTGTGTATTTCATTGAATCCTGGTGTGGAACTTGAATTCATTAACTTCAGTCTCGTGAACACTCGTCACCCCCCTGAGTGTGTCACAGCATGTTTGTCCAAACTGCTCTTTTATCGCTCCCAAACGCATGTTGCTTATACGCACACAATCAGGGCTTAAGGCACATTCTGCCCTTTGCGTAAATCCTATTCCAAAATGATCCCTCTATATGTATATGGTGCTGGTGCACGTATCCTTGCTTCCCTCACATTTTGGAGTCGGAGGATTACTGCATTCGAGAGTGTTCACACTTTTTTGTCACAATAGACGCTTATGTGTTTCTGAGCGGTTAAACAGTAAAAACAGGTGGTTCTTCACAACTTTCTTAGAAACGTTTATCCGACCTTGCCAATACTTGTGTGGGCATGAGTACATCATAAAACAGTGGAGCAACATTGGTTTGGGCATCAAACACCAACAGCAGCCTGAAGGCTGAGCGCTCTGCTTCAACTCCCTGCAGTGGGCGTGCCAACAGCCCTCCCCCTCTCTCACTCCCTGCAGTGGGCGTGCCAACAGCCCTCCCCCTCTCTCACTCGCCTCAATGCTCAGCCTGGACAAGGCCAACATGGCTGATGCGAGTCCTACAAGCGGTCTTGTCAGCCGTCCACAGCTTGTGGAGAAAACGGGTAGCTCGGCGACTGCTGAGTCTCATACCTCAGCAGCGGCTCGCACCGGATGCCAAGGTACTGCCATAAGCTGATGTACTACGAGTCTGACCCAAACGCAAGACCCAGACTCGGAGTTATGCAATACAGAGTGTTTTATTTACAATACGAACGTAACGGAACCGGTAGTGAAGCCAGGTAGGCAGGGAGATGAGCTGGCTGGAGACGGACGAAAATCCATATGGGTAGATTCACGGGTAGAATTAACAACAGAGCAACAGGTACTATTTGCAACAATGATCCGACGACCAGTGGGTGGAACGCCGGGGTTCTTATACTGTGACTAATTGTTGATAGATGGCAGGCGCGAGCGCATCGCAGGTGCCGCTAATGACGCTGGGGCGGCACCGGAGCCCGGAGCCACGCCCACCAACACCGTGAGCCCGGAGACACGGTCGAGACTGTGACAAGAACAAAGAACTAATTTCTGACTGGGATATGTTCCGGGTCGTGTCGGACAATAACATCAGTACGCGTCCTCAGTCACCGGGTTCATCAAGAAATGCATAGATGACGTTGTTCCTACGAAGTCGGTTCGGATTTATCCCAACCAGAAACCATGGATTAATGGCGATGATCGCGCTGCACTCCGCACGCGTAACGCCGCCTTTGACTCCGGGAATATGGTGGAATATACGAGAGCCCTCTACGACCTCCGCAAGACCATCGGCTCTGCCAAGCGGGAGTACAGCAGAACAGGGTGGAGGACAAATTCAAGAGCCACGACGTGAGGGGTGTGTGGAAGGGGCTGCAGACAATCACAGACTTCAGAGGGAGAACCAGCGGTGTAGAGAAGCCTGAGGAGACCAGCCTGCTGAACATCTCAGAGGCTGACGTGCGCAGAGCCTTCAAGCGGGTGGACATCCGGAAGGCGGCAGGCCCAGACCACATCCCGGGGCGCGTCCTCAGAGCATGCGCAGACCAGTTGGCAGGAGTCTTCGCAGACATCTTCAACCTGTCCCTGTCCCAGGCTGTTGTTCCCGAGGTCTTCAAGATGTCCATCATTGTGCCTGTCCCGAAACACCCCAAGGTAACCTGCCTGAATGACTGGAGACCCGTAGCCCTCACCTCGATTGTCAGTAAATGCTTCAAGAGGCTGGTCAAGGACTTAATTTGTTCCATGTTGCCTGCCACGCTGGACCCATGGCAATTTGCGTACCGTCAAAACAGATCCACCGACGACGCGATTGCCATGGCACTTCACACCGCCCTCTCTCACCTGGAGGGGAAGAACTGTTGTGTGCGAATGCTGTTTGTGGACTTCAGCTCAGCGTTCAACACGATAGTTCCTGCCAAGCTCGACACAAGCTCAGGAGTCTAGGCCTGCACCCCCCCCCCACCAATGTGCAAGCTGGATACTGGACTTCCTGTCGGGTCGCCGCCAAGGTGGTGAGGATGGGCAGCACCACCTCAGAAGCCACTGACTCTCAACACTGGAGCCCTGCAGGGATGCGTGTTGAGCCCTCTCCTCTACTCCCTGTACACCCACGACTGCATGGCTATGCACAGCTCCAACGTCATCATGAAGTTTGCTGACGACACGACAGTGTTGGGACTGATCGCAGACGACGACGAGACAGCTTACAGGGAGGAGATCGGATCACTGGCACAGTGGTGCCAGGAGAACAATCTCGCCCTCAACGTCAAGAAGACCAAGGAGCTGATCGTGGACTACAGGAAGCGGAGAGGAGAGCACGCCCCCATCTCCATCGACGGTGCTGCAGTAGAGAGGGTCAGCAGCTTCAAGTTCCTCGGCGTGCACATCTCCGAGGACCTCACATTGACCACGCACACCACACACGTGGTGAAAAAGGCCCAACAACGCCTGTATTTCAACATGTGCCCCCGCATCCTCAGAACATTCTACTCTTGTACCATCGAGAGTGTTCTCACAGGATGCATCACCGTCTGGTACGGGAACTGCACCGCACTGGAGCGTAGAACACTACAGAGGGTGGTGCGGACGGCCCAGTACATTGTTGGAGGTGAGCTTCCCTCCCTCCTGGATATATACACCAGGCGGTGCGTGGCCAAAGGCCAAACGGATTACTAAAGACAATAACCACCCCAGCCACGAACTGTACACACTTCTACCGTCAGGCAGGCGATACCGCAGTATCAAGTGCCACACGAGCAGATTCAGAGACAGCTTCCACAGTCAGACCATCAGGCTGCTGAACAAGTTCAGCATCAATGTTAAGAGCTAAGTGCTCGTGCTAAGTGTTACTGCTCGTGCTAGTGCTAGTCCTGGTGCTAAATGCTGGTGTTACTGCTGGAGCTAGCGCTGGTAGTAGTGCTAAGTGTTGGTGCCAGTGCTGGTGTTACTGCTAGTGCTGGTCCTGGTGCTAAGTGCTAGTGTTACTGCTGGTGCTGGTGTTAGTGCTAGTCCTGGTGCTAATTGCTGGTGCTAGTGTTGTGTTGACTGTCTGAGAAGGTATTCTGTGACATTCTGTGAATGTCAGCATATAACAATGTATATTTTATTACATTGATTTATATGTGTATTGCTCCCCTGGATATTTTGTTGTGTATTCTGTTGTATATTTTATTTTATTCTTATTTTATTTTACACAGAATTTATATTGATAGTTCTATTTCTATTCTCTTAGTTCTATTTCTATTTTGATAGTTCCATTTCTATTTTGTATTCTTTTATAATTACTGTCGGCTGTCGGGCGTTTTGCACACAAGGTTTTTCACTGACTGCTTATACTTACGTGTAAACTGTGACAATAAAAATACTTAACTTGACACATACATACGCATACACAGAGTACATACACACACACACACACACACACGCACCTCTATGTGGGAGAGGGCATGGAGGGAAAGAGAACTGCTAAATTGGTTACAAGATGACCAAAGGGGGGGCGTTCGACTTAACAGTGTGTGCGGAGATGGAGACGCTGATAAAGAACCACAAACCCATAAGGACAGGGAAGAAAGCAGTGGAGAAAGGACAGAGAGAGAGGCTAGTGCTAGGAATGTTTGAAAAAGAAGGAATAGAATGGATGCGGGCAAAGAGAGGCCCTTGATTTTAAGAAAGGAGGGCTCTGCAGGGAAACAAGTTTATAGTATGCAGAAAAGGGACCAGGAAGTGCAGAAGGTGGCGGGGTTTGCACCGATAGGACGAGAGAATAAGTTTGAGGGATAGTTAGGGGCTTAGAGAACTTTAGTTTGGATTAGAGATGAAGCTGAGGATGATGTAATAGTTTGGTGTGCATTAGGTATCTATGAAGGGATGGCATGTAGATGATGAGGGATGTGGGTAGATGTGAGTTGATTTTTATGTGGTGGAAGGATCTGATATAAGGAGGAGGTTGATGGAAAGGACAATTCAGATTAGTTGACCGGCTGCCTAACATAAACGAAGGGGAAGCAAATTGGGTCGTTTGAGGAGCAGACGATGGTGGAGTGGTGACAGTAGGAGAGCTGGGGGCCCTGTTGGCAGGCACCAGAGAAGGAGGCAGAGATGTTCACAGAGGTGTCCAGAGGTGAATCCAGCCGGAAGGATTCCCCACGGGTACAAAGGAACGCCTCATGACTGTGTGGCAAACTCTTTAACGTATAGAAAATAAGGCCTAATTTAATGTCAGTTCACATAGACGGTGCCGAGGAGGAATTGTTTGGGGATGGATCATGTTTAAAAAATCACCGGGGAAGTCACGCAGGGTTTGTAGTAGTGAGGTGGAATGCAGACAAAACATTCTCTACCATTCAAAGTTCATATTGTACAACTAATGTCAGCACTATTGTTACCAGAACAAGTGGCAGTAGTCAAATGCCAAACGCATAAAAAGGGAAATGACTATATAATAAAAGGCAAGAATGCTGCCGATGAGGCGGCCAACATTAATCATACCGGAACCAGCGCCTGATGAAAATGACATCATCAGATGCAAGTGAATGCTGGGGTGTACGAGCAGGACATGTGGTCAAAGAGGGGTACAGTGTGTACGTCCACAGGATTGTGGAGGACCTATGATAGGTTAATACTGGCATCTACAGTGCTATTAAAGCTGCTCATTCTTAATGCGCATGGGTTTGATCACTGCGCAAGGGGGGAGGTAATAAGGATTTTGGTCACCATTTTTGCAAGCTACAGCAGACAATCAAACTATCTGATGTACGATTTATGTAGCCTTGCTGCTGATCTCTCACTCCATGTTTGCTCTCTCGTATTTCTTTCTCTCTGTACTTGTTCGTTTTTGATATTTTGCGCCATATACACATCATCGCTCCTGTTCTATGCCCTAGCTCAAACTTATACAATGGTAGAAGCGTTTCCATTAAGACAAGCAGAAATAGGCTGTCTCCTATTTTAGTAAGTAGTCCCTATTTCGAGGATAGCGGAGCTACCAGAGGGATCCCACGTGATCAGTGTGAATGGATCGCATCATTCATAAATACTATGATAAATCTTATGCATTCATACAGAAGGCTGGCATGAAGCAGTTAGTATTATACTCCCCATCACAACTGGCTATCTTATCATTCATTAGCTTGATGTGTCTGATAGTGTGGTGTGGTGGATCATGCACCCTCAGATTTTAATTTGTGCATTTTACTAATAGTGAAATGGTGTGACTCGGTATTGCTTGCGCTGTTTGACCTAGATTGATGAAGTTCCAGCGCGATCTGGCAAACTGCGTTCTGCAATTAATGTTGTAATTTTTTCATTTATTTATTTATTATTATTATTTATTTATTTATTTTAATTTTTTTTTTTTTTGATTTTTTTTTTGTTATGTTCATGGCTTGTGCGACTCTATTTTTTTTGGATGTTTTAGATTGTTATGTGTTACTGTTTTTTCCTATTATCCTTTTCATTTTGACTGATTTTGGTTTTGTATTCAGCATATATTTTCTACAGCGTATATGTGATTTGCTGTGTTTTGTGTTTCTTTAGGGATCAAGAGAATTTTCATTATTTGCTACTTTTTTTTTTTTTCTCTTATTTGAGTTCTTCTATGTATCTTCTTCTTTTGCATATGAACTTTTTCTTCACTCCGTGTTTTTCTATAGAGTTCCCTTACCAGGACTTAACTATATTTTGCTACATCTTTCCTTATTGTGATTTATTGTTTTGTTGTAGCTATTTTTTAATAACCACAGGGAATTGGGATCATTTTACTTCTTGAGTTCTTTTTGGAATCTATCGTTCGAGAGGTATCTTCTTGTTTCTTTTCTATTTTTTATGTTGATTGACCAGATTTTTTGCTTTACTGACACAAAAGTGTCTCCCTATTGTGTCCCTTAAATTGCAATCAAACAGGTCAATTACTCCCCTCCATAGTGACCTTCTGCCAGTGACTGTTCACAGCAGGGGTCCCCTCAATGATATGCAGATGAAGGCATGTTGCCTGTAAATGGCCAATATGCTATATTTCCACCACACTCCCCCATTTGATTATTCTATAATCACATAATCAACCGTTATACCTTATATAGTGCAACTTAGGAGTCGGTTACTCTGACCACATAGTGATTCTCATCAGAGACTGAGTCCTTCGTTACTGGGTACGACTTGATAAACTTCTCCTTTCTTGTTCTAATGGCCCAATTACAAGAAAAGAGTAAAGATCATGCCGTACCCACCCCATAAAAAAACCCTTTTGGGAGAAAAAAAATATTTTTGGGGTACAAATTATATGTCAATGACATCATAGACGGAAATGTCTTGTATAACGAAGTGTAGTTACAAACTGTGTCTTAATACATGGTTAATGGGTACATAATGAGCATGAAAACATTCAAGTATATCAGTACAGCAGCAATCTTTTGAACAGAAACCCTGAGATTCAGTTGGATTGAGGTAGCTTATAATTATAACGCTAAAATCAAGCAACATTTTGAAGATCCTTGTTAGTTCCGAAATGTTCTTTGCTGCACTCCAGGAGGGCATCAAGGAAGCTGTTGTTGATGCCCTTAAGGGTATAATTCCAATTGGAAGAGGGAGTCCCGTTTTCCATTGTCCGTGCAGGATAGGCTGGGACCTCAGTGAACGCTGAAGAGGAGGATGATCCCTGCTAGAGGGTCGTCCTCCGGCCTGGAGGTGCTCCTTCCTGGAGTGACGCGTCGGTGGCAACTGGTGGGCCCATCCTGCCCCCGTTGTCAGGGCTAGGTCCGTCGTGACCTATGGTGTCGGGTTGGTCCATCAACGGTGGTGCCCGTTTGCAGTGGCTGGTGTGGATCCATGGTAGCCCTTTCAGCTCCGCTTGACGGCGCTGATGAGGCTGACCAGGCAGGAACTTGGAAAATGGTCCCAACCACCTTGGGTGAGTGTCAGGCCCCGCCTCCGATAAGTTCATCACGACCAATCCCCTGGTGGTAGGTCATGGAGTTGCCCTTCTTTGGATGGTAAGGTCTCCTTCACCTGTGAGCGGATGGTTTGCAGACTTCGAGAAAGATTAATACAGTACAATGATGATTGTACAATACAATCATGCTGTGATGGAATTGTTCTGTGCTCATATTGCTGTCGTGTGATGCACCTGTCCCCATTGGCATGGGTCGCCCCATCAGGAACTCATAGGGGGACAGTCCTACCTTCGCTCTGGATCGCCCCCTCATGGCCAGTAAGACCAGTGGCAAGATCTTTACCCATGACATACCTGTCTGGATTCGTGCCTCGCTTTGTATGGCCAGATGAGGACCAGGCAATGTAAAAAACGTTGTGTACTACCATGAAGACCTGTTCGGTTGGATGAAGCTTAGGGCACTTGAGGCAGGAGGCGGCAGGATCAGACGGCGCTTCCTGGGAAATACTTTGCAAGCCATTGTGGGGATTAAACAGAAGAGGGGACGTCAAGATCACTTGACACCAATAGCCCTGTCAAAAAAACGAACGAAGACGAAACTCGAGGCATAAATGCCGTGGGGCCACCAATGAGGCGCCCCGAATCGGAGCAGCGCACTTACACTAACCCACCATGAAGCGTGATGACACCATGTGGCATCTAGCGTACTAGACGGAACACCCAACATCAAGTTAGAATGACAGCAGGGGCCCCGCACACCACGCGCGGAGTCGCGGATGTCCCAGCGTGGCCAACCCACTGAAAGATAGGTTCCCCTACGCCACGATCGTCCTTCGGGCACGCGGCAGGGTCACCACTCGGCCATGGGGATATGCCCTACTGGGAACGCAAAATACGTCCAATAAAGGACAATCTTCGGCCTTGGCATTCTCCTTTATTTCATTTCTTTCGGCTAAGATATAGTTACAACATGGTTAACGTTGGCTTGCCAAGGAGGGCGGTTATCTTCGTTGGTATGCTGGGGTCCCCATGAGGGTACATCCGCATCTACGGGGCGGACCTCGCTGTCAAAAACCTATTCTAGGCGCCATTACACACTGACTCCTCAGACTCTTCCGTCTCTCTCCGAGACTACCCATGTCACCCCGCTGTACTGTGGTGCGCCGTGATTCGGCTCCGTAGGTCAAGCTCTAAAGTGTCTATGACTCTCGTCTCTGCCGTAGAGTAATTAATATACAGGCAAACGACGATCTTCGTTTGATAGACCGCAGCCCTGTGAGAGTCGCGGAATCTCTGCACTGACTAACTACATTTAACCAGGAGGTCTATACAGCTTCAGCGTGGTTAGGCCCGGGGATTATTCGTGCAGCAAGATAAGTGCCAGGCAATGCTTTCAATGCGAGAAAAGGGGGGCTGGCACCGATTATTTCCTCGAGGATGGACTGCCACTTTTACTCAGCTCGGGGCGAAGATCGCCTCATTCAACACCACGCCAAGTGCTGGCCAGTGCGAAGATACGCGATCCTCGCCCTTGCTCCACGCGCAAAATACAGGACCTGGTTAGGAATTACAATCTGGTTTAAGGATGATTTTTAATTTTGAGGGCGTCACCATTCCACAACGCAATAACGAATTAAAACTTCTAGCACGTATCGCTGTCGCTTGTCCCTCTGTTAAATTTGCTCATAGATGTGGTATAGTCTTTCAGATTTCTCCCATAGCCCTGCTGTTTCTCACTCGCCTACTCTTCACGCGTTTTTGGGCTTTTCACTTAATTAGTACACTTGGTTACACACCACTATCTAATTCTGTAATTGTCTGCTGTAAGGCCCAGTTCCGAGGTGTTTAGACAGGAATGCTGTAAGGCAGTACGGCGAAGCATTAAATCACGCACGGGATCTGTACGGCGATGTCCTCCAGTATTGTAATCTACTGTCAGAGCTGAACAAACTTTGGGCGCTAGGCATTAAATGGTAAAAGCACAGAGCCTCCAACGGCAGTGGAAGGGATTCCTAAATCTTCATCGCCTCCTCAGCGGAGGATTCTGCCTGGAGTTCTTATAAATGAGCGTAGGAGGAGCGATGACTGAATTGACACACAGAATGGAACACAACACTCCCCTTCCTGCCTATAAAGAAATATGAGGCTTGACCCAAAAGAGAGATTATTTTGCTTGTTGCTTCAGCCTGCCTAGGTCGGAGTAGTTGATCGAACGCGGCTGAGTCGAATTGCGGAACGTGGGGAGGAGGGACTCTGTAGCGCGCCGGAAGGGTGAGCGGTGTCGAGGATCGTTTCGGCCCCGTGTTGTGCTGTGTAGCTTTGGTGAACTCCGGAAACATCTTCAGGTTCGCCTTATTGAAGTCCCCACATGAAAATCAGCCTCCGGCGTAGGCCGACTCCTGTCGCTGTATAGGCCCCATAAAGTTTCCTTAACCGGTCCGTCGGTTGGCTTGAGGGGCAATGTACAAAGCGTCACGGTTCTGCTGTAAACCCCGCGGTAGCACAGAACGGGTCGGCACATAAGCATCAGTATCCAGGTCGGGAACAGAAAGACTTGAGGTTGCACATGACGTTGCACAAGATTATTTATCATGAGAACCATACCCCCCTCACAAGATCTTTACGAGAAGGACCTTGTTCTGCCGCGCGGTGGACGGAAAATGCCTGCGCGTCTCGATGGCTGATCGGCAACCCCCTCCCGAATCCATGTCTCGTCAGGCAGATATGCATATGTCCTTTTGTTCCCGTGGAATGTGATACGACTGCTAGCCGCATAACTTATGTCAAGGACTGTACATGCCAGCAGAAGTGGGTATGGTGAGGTCGATTGCACGTAGGTCTCAGCTGACCAGCACGTCCGCTCGCTCCCTCCCGCGGCCGGGACGCCTGCGGCTGATCGGCTAAAATGAACGGAGCAACAGCCGCGACCCGGACGGGACTCCGATCAAAGACTTGAAAAACCCGGTAGGCGGTACGACTGCGTCAATCCCAGAAGTGAACAACTTCGTAAGGAACTTGCTGCAACTTTCTGCAAAATAGTCACAAAAAAGAATAAATTATACAAAAAATCCTCTCGCAACGAGAGTCGCACCATCGGCAGCCACACGACGGCAATTTTCCTAGACTGGCATCAAATTTAACTGAGAAG
>PIJE02000016.1:750072-757572 GCA_002895965.2 Coryphaenoides rupestris
GTTTAGCTCGTCTGGGAGGGAGGTAGAGGAGTTCTCTACACCGCTGGTTCTCCCTCTGAAGTCTGTGATTGTCTGCAGCCCCTTCCACACACCCCTCACGTCGTGGCTCTGAATTTGTCCTCCACCCTGTTCTTATACTCCCGCTTGGCAGAGCCGATGGTCTTGCGGAGGTCGTAGCGGGCTCTCGTATATTCCACCATATTCCCAGAGTCAAAGGCGGATTACGGCGCGCGGAGTGGCGCGAAACATCGCCATTAATCCATGGTTTCTGGTTGGGATAAATCCGAACCGACTTAGTAGGAACAACGTCATCTATGCATTTCTTAATGAACCCGGTGACTGAGGACGCGTACTCGCTGATGTTATTGTCCGACGCAACCCTGAACGCATCCCAGATCACGTGATCAAAGCAATCCTGCAGCATAGACTCTGACTGGTCCGACCAGCATTGGACCTCCTTCACAGCGATTGGTTGCTGCTTCAGTCTCTGCCTGTAGGCGGGGAGTAGTTGGATCGAGCGGTGATCTGATTTGCCGAACGGTGGGCGGAGGAGGGACTTGTAGCCGTCCCGGAAGGGGGTGTAACAGTGATCCAGAATTCGTTCCCCCCGTGTGTTGCTTGTGATGTGTTGGTAGAACTTCGGGAGAACTTTCTCAGGTTCGCCTTATTGAAGTCCCCCGCCACGATGAAAGCAGCCTCCGGGTGAGCCGACTCCTGTTCGCTGATAGCCCCATAAAGCTCCTTCAGCGCTACGTCCGTGTTGGCTTGAGGGGGAATGTACACAGCAGTCACGGTTACTGGCTGTAAACTCCCGCGGTAGCCAGAATGGTCGGCACATAAGCATCAGGTACTCCAGGTCCGGGAACAGAAAGACTTGAGGGTCTGCACATGACTCTGGTTGCACCAAGATCTGTTAATCATGAGACATACCCCCCCCTCCACGATCTTTACCGGAGAGAGCCTTTGTTCTGTCCGCGCGGTGGACGGAAAATCCTGTCGGCTCGATGGCTGAGTCGACCAACCCCCTCCGACATCCATGTCTCCGTCAGGCAGATGATGCAGTTGTCCTTTGTTTCCCGGTGGAATTGGATACGAGCCTGTAGCTCGCATAACTTATTGGTCCAGAGACTGTACATTAGCCAGTAGAATGGTGGGTAGTGGAGGACGATTGGCACGACGTCTCAGCCTGACCAGCACGCCGGCTCGCTTCCCTCTCCGTCGGCGACGCCTGCGGCTGATCGCGCCTAGAATGGACGGAGATAATCCAGCCGCGACTCCAGGTGGGACGTCCGAGTCGAAAGACTTGAAAAACTCCGGTAGGCGGCGAGCGACTGTCGTTCTAATCTCCAGAAGTGTACAACTGTCGTAAGTGAACTTGCTGCTAACTTCTTGTGCAAAGATAGTCGCAATTAAAAGAATAAATAACAAAAAACCTCGTCGGCATACGAGAGCTCGCAACACGGCAGCCATCACGTACGGCGCCATCTTACACATAATTGCTGGGATAAGTTAGTGCTAGGGTTAGGAGAGGGAAGGGAGGGGGGAGGGTGGGTTATGTAGAGTCCAGGTGAACTCTGAACAGGTGGCTCTGGAGTCTCTTGTGGAAGCTGGTGAGCTACTCTGCCATCCTGACGTCAGCCGGGATCTCATTCCACCACTGCGGTGCCAAAAACAGAGAAGAGTTGGAACTTGGCAGAGCGATGTTTGCCTGTCCTTAGTGAAGGTGGTACCAGTCGTCGAGCCGAAGTTGTTGAGTGGAACACTCGGGCTCGGGTGTGGGGTCTGACTAATGTTTGGAGGTAGGTAGGGGCAGTTCCGTTTACAGCCTTGTAGGCCAGTACCAGTGTCTTGAATCTAATGCAAGCGAATACCAGGAGCCAGTGGAGGTCGTGGAACAGGGGGGTTACATGGGAGAATTTTGGTAAGTTGAACACCAGGCGCGCTGCTGCGTTCTGGGTGCATTGTAAGGGTTTGATTGTGGAGGCAGGGAGTCCAGCCAGGAGAGAGTTGCAGCACTGCTGATGTCAGCCAGGCATTTAGAGATGCATGTTGCGATCTGGGTGTCAGAGGAGAAGGAAAGGAACAGTTGGGTAACAGTGATAGGAGAAGCCGTGGGATGTAATTACAGAGCCTAGAGATCTAGTGTATACTACCCGTAGTTTTCAGTAAATTTGGATATAGTGCTGTCATATACTACGCATAGTTGAAGAACATTTGAGTATCATTGGATGTCATATGCCAGTTTAGGTACGCAGTTGTGTTGTGGTTATTTACACAAGCAAGTCAGTTTGCCTCCCAGGCGGAAGAGCTTGTGGAAGCCAGCCGCCGGGTGCTCTGGTCTGGAGACCGGCAAGACCTGTAACCTGACCGCCCTGATGAAGAACCCCTGGGACCACTACGAGGCCCGCGTCCAAGCCTACAGCCCTACCGGGGGCGGCACCTCAGACTGGGCCTCCTCCCACCTCTTCCTGCCCATGACAAACAGTGATAGTCCTCCCCATTCTGGACCCCATACACACGCGCTTGCGCACGCACACACACCATACGCACGCACACATGTTCCCACAATGTTAGCATGTGGCATGTGGACACGATTATCCATATTTCTTACAATATGAACTTACTTTATGCTTAAATAGAAGTATAACTACATACTCCCTACACACATTCTCCCTCTGCCCTACCCTCAGCCGTTCTAGGACCCCCAGATGTGTTTGCATCAGGCATAAGAACAGACTGTGATTGGCTACCTGGAGCCGGGGGTGGAGTATTGTGTAACGGTCTCCATGGCGGCGTACATCACCCAGAAGTCTGTTCCTGCTAACAGCTGCTGTGCCTTTACTAGCCCTCCTCGGACTAACGGTTCAGGTACAAGGCTGCTTAGCTAAACACAATCTTACACAATATTGGTAACACGTGGGTCATTTTATTTGGTACTGAGACCTTAAATGTTCAAATTCAAACTGATCATCTAAGGCCGTGGGAGAAGTTCCTCACAGGGTTTTTATTTTGAGAGTAAACCGAGTTTCGTATTTGCTATGCTATGGTATATACGGCCTATGGTTGAATCCGTCCAAGTCCTTACCTTTAAGAGCTCTTCATTCATAACAGGGCAGTGGCTTTGAGATTCAGTCTCTACAGACGACAGTTTGGTAGCCATCTTAATCTCTGAGTTCACATCCTGTTTCTTTCTACCGATCAGTATGGCCTTGAGCCTGTTGAAATCCTTTTCCAAAAATGTCAAAATAATAGGACCAATCTGTTAGGGGGTGTACAGGTGGCGGACCCAAACGCAAGACCCAGACTCGGAGTTATGCAATACAGTGTTTTATTTACAATACAAACGTAATGGAACCGGGAGTGAAGCCAGCGGGACGGGTGGTGAGCGCGGCAGGCAGATGCAGGAACCGGAAGGCAGGGATAGGCGGGTAGACAGGTAGGCAGGGAGATGAGCTGGCTGGAGACGGACGAAAATCCATACGGGTAGGTTCACGGGTAGAATTAACAACAGAGCAACAGGTACTATTTGCAACAATGATCCGATGACCAGTGGGTGGAAAGCCGGGGCTCTTATACTGTAACTAATTGTTGATAGATGGCAGGCGCGAGCGCAGCACAGGTGCCGCTAATGACGCTGGGGCAGCACCGGAGCCCGAAGCCATGCCCACCAACACCGTGAGCCCGGAGACACGGTCAAGACCATGACACAATCAGCACTTAGGGGAGGGATGTTTCAGTTCACGATGAACAAGGACCTCTGCCGTCTGCTGAATATAAAAAAACTAACAAACAAAAAAATATCCATATGGTCACATGAAGCTCACAGTTTGGATGAATTAAACGCATTGTTTACCACCACCACCACCACCACCAACCCACCAGCCCATGCTAGCTAAGCACACCCCGGTCTCTGTTCTCCTCTCTGCCTTCCAGTCCGTCTGATCCTGGCACTGCTGGCTGTCTTCTGCCTGGTGGGGCTGGTCCTGGTTGGGTTGCTGGTGTACGGCAGCAAGCTGAGCTCCAGCCCCCTCCCACCCGCCACACTCTGCTGGGACAGTGGAGCCGCTGGACGGCGTGGGGCTGTGACCATGGAAACTGGTTGTTGTTGTTGTCGTCGTCGTGGTTGTTGTACATGATTGCCCTGTGTGAATGAGTGTTCAGATAGAGACCATGTACGGTGTCTTCTCATTCAACATCCCTTCCATGTCCAAGTCTTTCCAGGACACAGGAATGATGTTGAATAAAGAGTTTGTAGAACGTTTGGTAGGCAGAGCAGGTGGTGGGTGATGGCTGGTTTATCAGCCTGACTCGGGCCCGGTGAGGCTGCCTAAACCATCCACACACACTCCACACTGACTTTCTTCTCTCCCCTTCCCTCTCTTTTACTCTGACACGTTTGTTTCCATTTTCCCCTCCCACCCTTTTTATTTCTCTTTCCTTCTTTTAATCTCTCCCACCACCATGTTCACCCCTCTCTCTCTCTCTCTATCACTCAGCAGGATTATATCCTCACAATATGATGCATCATGTGAATTATTATGTAAATAATGAATAACCCTCTAATATGACTTCCCTTTCTCTCTCTCTGCCCGTCTCCCTCCTTCACTCTGTTTCTCTCTCTCTCTCTCGCTCTCTCTCTCTTGATAGTTGCTCAAGTTGCCCTCTCTGTGAAAATGGACACCATGGTCGCCCCCAGAAGATGGGAAGGGGGAGGGGGGGTGATGTGTGGGGTGGGGGGGTACTTCAGATGTCCTAAGTAATTTTGTCTAACATAAAGTGATTTAAAAAATCAAGTCAAAAATCAAGTCCTAGACAATCAGCGATTAACACAACACATGACTGTGGCCTTCTTCCGACTAACACCTTTGTTCATTTGTTTTTGTTACATTTCACATCTTTGATGTGTTGCTTGCTGACAAGTTATCGCACTTTAATGAGCTCCGTTCTTGTTACGTTAATTACGTCTTTCAACATTTGTGGAACTATTTGTTTATTTACTATTAAGCTGTGATCGAACTCAAAGCAGTAAAAAACGTCTTGTCGACTGACGCTGGTCTCTGTGTTTGTTTACTGGAGCCTCAGTGGTTCTCAAGGTAATGTAGCCCCTGAAAATGTTTTCAGCCGTTGTGGGCACCAGAACTGTCGGTTGTCACAACGTTGCCACAGCGTGACTAAGTTTGAGTGATTTTGAGTTGTGTAAACATGAATATGTGAGCCATGCGGGACGACAGACGGGCAGGAAACATGTGACCACTTTACTATACATAGAAACAGTTTCGTTTTCCACATGGCCCCGCCTCCTATTACACGGCATTTGGTGGGCTGTGTCCAAGGGTCCGAACGTGTAAAAAGTGTGGTCCCTGTGGAGAAGTGGGCAGAGCTGGAGGTTGATGCTCTGCAGACCCAGGTTCAAGTCCACTTTATGCTTGACTCCATCAAAGCCTTATGGAAACATTTAAATTAAATTCAAATATAACCTAAAAAGTGTGGTCCCTTCGGTGAAGTGGGCAGAGCTGGAGGTTAATGCTCTGCAGACCCAGGTTCAAGTCCAAGTGGGGTTAGGGTTAGGGTCTTGGCACCCCCTAGTGGTGATCAGGAGCAAGGGCACAGGCAACACGTCTATTTAACCAATGCAATGTTTATTCATCTCAAAGAGAGGAGAGGAAGAAGGAGAAAAAGAAGGATTACAAGAAAAACGAGGATGGGGTGGGAGAGGTTTTATTCATGTCCTGTAAATAAAGAGAACAAAAAATCAAAGTAGAGGGAATAAACACATGAGGTAATATATTCTATTTAAATGGTGAACCGCAGAGAATGTGTTAAGGCGTTGGGGAAAAGTTGTTTATTGTTGAAATTAATGAAAAATAAATATATATATAAAAAGTAATTTTAAAAAAAGAAATTAAGTAAAAAAAAAGAAAAAAAAAAAGGAAGTCAGGGTGCTGGAGCTGGAAGCAGAGACCTCCTCCGCCGTCAAAAGGGGCGGAGGTGGGGAGACCAATCTGAAAGGAAGGATGGTTATGGGTAGGAGGTCACAAGGGGGGTGGGTGGATCTTAACATGGCGGTGAGTGATGCTGGCTCTGGTTAACGGGATGACTACCAAGAACGGCAGCAGTCAGACAGCATGGGACAGGATGGTGATGAACCTAACGGTGGTATTGCTCTCTAGTCATGTCTACAGCCAACTGATTTCAGAGGAGATATTAAGCTTTACTGAGGGAATCTACTCTGTTCCCCCCGCTGAAGGAAACAAACCAGTAAGCTTTTTCAAAACACCCAAACTTGAGGCGATGGCTTTCCCCGTTCAGTTTCCCACTAGTCAAAACACACTAGATGAAAACAGGCCTATTAAATTGACGCCTTGCAGTTATTTCAAAACTAGACTTTGCTGTGTCGATGACCGTTTTGCTAGAGATACAAACTACTTGTTCTTTGCACAGTTTGTAACAGAAATATATCTGGCAACTTCCAGCATGCGAATACAGTTGCGTAAAGGTAGGCCTTTTACCCGAGATGGTCGTAAAATAACTAATGCAATGTTGCAAGACAAACTCGAGGTTGAAAGACTAGTGCGTAACAAAGACGCAATCCGATTCTGCGTTGGTTGTCTAATTTGTGTTTCGGCTTGTCTGTCCTTGTTTGCGATTCGTCCGGTGCCGGCGGCGAGTTCTCTCTGTCTCCTCCGGCGGTCGGTTGTCTAGGGTGGCGCGCGGGGTGTGCGGGGGAGGAGTCAGTCAGAGGCTTATATTGTGGCCGTCAAGCTGAGTTCTGAATTAGCGATTGAATTAGAAGAGAGAGAGAGAGAGAAGAGAGAGACAGAGAGAGAGAGAGGAAGAGGTAGAGTGAGAGAGAGACAGAGAGACAGACAGATACAGAGAGAGAGAGAGAGAGAGACACAGAGAGAGAGAGAGTGTGATAGAGAGACCAGGCGGTGTGCTTGTCTCTTACTCTCTGGTCTCCAGGGTGACGATGATGAGGATGGGCCTTCGGTTCATCCCACCCACGCAGCTGGAGTTGCACATGAAGTTGTAGAGGATGGTGGTGAACTCTGTACCCACCTGCAGGCGACACAGAGGCACCGCGGGGGGGTTGAGGTGGGTGGAGTTGGGTGGAGGTGGGTGGAGCAGGAGCAAGACGGGGGGTGGGGGGGGGATGTGGGTGGAGGTGTGAGGCTGTAGATGAACGGCTATCTAGAAGTACCCTGGATGCCATATTTGTGTACACTTATTATCCAGGTATTTCTTTCACGTGAACACGAAACACACATTTTACATATTATGATGATTATTATCATTATTATCATTGAATAATAATAATAATAATAATAATAATAATAATAGCATTAATTGTAACATTATTATAAACTAGTCCACCCTCTACCTCCTGGCCTGGGTGGTGTTCGGCATCAGTGTGTTCCGACACAGGCATCGAACCCGCGGGCCTCTGGTGGGCTCTCACCTGCGGCGGTTCGTAGGGCACCAGGACACTCTGGCGCCCCG
>PIJE02000016.1:762572-830142 GCA_002895965.2 Coryphaenoides rupestris
TTCATTCAGTTGGGTGTATGTTGGTGTGTGTGTTTGGTGTGTGTGTGTGTGTGTGTGTGTGTGTGTGTGTGTATGTGTGTGTGTGTGTGTGTGTGTGTGTGTGTGTGTGTATGTGTGTGTGTGTGTGTGTGTGTGTGTGTGTGTGTGTGTGTGTGTGTGTGTGTGTGTGTGTAAGTGTGTGTGAGTGTGTGTGTAGTGTGTGTGTGTGTGTTGTGTGTGTGTGTGTGTGTGTGTGTGTGTGTGTGTGTGTGTGTGTGTGTGCGTGGTGATGTGATGCAGAGTTCCTCGCCGGGCGTGGCGTTCAGGTGTTAGCGTGTAATTAGCTGCCATTCAGCGGCACTCACAATGCGAATCATCCACGAGCACGAGAGAGATGCGCAGCGCGAACCGACGCGCACCGCGGGGCGGCGAGAGAACAAAACACTTTGGACGCTTTTTTTTGGACACCAGGCTAACGTGTTTAATGTGCGCTTTCGTCACGCTGCCGGATTCAGAACACGCAAACGTCATGTTAGCACGACAAGTCACTGCTTCACGCTACGGCGGTTAGACGCGTGACGAATTAGTTTAGAGCCCGACAGACGACTCCTCAAATCAACAAGACTTTCCGTTTGCACGATTGTTTTTTTTTTGTTGCCAACGTGCAGTAGAGCCTGACGGTACCAAAAAAAAAAAACGAGGTTACAAAAAAGTTCACAATTCCCTCCATGAGTTACACGGCGACGCACACACACACACACACGCACACACACACACACACTTGAATTTCTATCTTCGTGGGGACGGCCGCTCGGGTCCCCACAAACGCACGCGGATCCAGTTAGGTTCATCACCATCCTGTCGCATGTTGTCTGACTGCTGCCGTTCTTGGTAGTCATCACACAATTGACTATCAATACCTTGTACAGCATTTTCAGGCTCACATTCTGCCTCGCAAAGCGCATCAATCTCACACCTGTCTATTTCCAACAATTCTTCTGCATTAAAATCACTATCATCCATTTTTCCATCCTCATCAGTGTCATCTTCCTCATCGTTAAATGTCGGGTCACATAACTCAGCCTCATCTCTGATTGTTACGTCCGCGTACTGGGGATGGACTTCTTTTTAGTTTAAGCAGAGCCCTCAAGAGTTTAGTCCAGGTGACTGTTTGTTTGGAATAGCTGATGACCTTTATAACACAATCGTCTCTTTAGCTTTACTCTCATGACTTGAGATTCACTTCTAAGTCTCTAGGTAAGGCATCAACCGTTTCTTGCACTTCCGATGGGGGACACACCACGTTGCCATGAATGGCTCTTTGTTGACCTTTGGGAACCGGGATCATTTTGGCAAATGCTATACATTTTACAATGAGATGCCCCTCTAGAATGTTTAAATCACACAGTTCCGTTGAAATAGCTGCAAGCTCTAGATTATTAGCCATGGCAAGGGATGGCATACGGCCAATCTTAAGGTGATTGTTGCAAGTGTGACAGATCCACTCTCTCTTTCTCTCATCTGGTACTGTGCACTGTTGTGAACATTGGCATTCATCTGTACAAACATGAACAAACCTCCCCGTGAGGCAGGTTTCCGCAACACTTGTATCCGTTGCACTTGATTTGGAAACAATGCTCTGTGACAGACTGCAGATATATGTTGGCCCGTTTTTTGTTTCAATCGAAAAACCTCAATAGCTTCTTTAATCACACTGTCATCCCTACCGTTATGCTGTCTGTGTGTCTCTGTACTTTTGTTTTATTCTCAACGCAAGGTTATTTTTATATTTGTTTCTCATACGTTGTATCATTGTTTCTTTTTGTTTAGATCTGAATTCAGGGTCATTTGCGTAACGACTGGTGATGTAAGACTTCCGCGTTTGTCTGAAATGAGCATTCAAGCGATAGTGGGTGTTTATGTATGACTTCCACGTTTGTCTGAAATGACAAAGATGTGTAAGATGGCGCCGTACGTGATGGCTGCCGTGTTGCGAGCTCCTGTGAGCCGACGCAGTTTTTTGTTAGTTTAATCCGCTTATCGTGATCACGGATATAGTGATCAACCGCTTATATGGATCAAAAAGCCTGGGATGGAATCGTTCCTATACAAACACTGTTTAAATAATTTGCTTATAGCGATCAAGCAGTTCGCTTATAGTGATCATTTTGGGTCCTTTTATACATAACATATGTGGGAGAAATTACGGTAATTTATAGCGGCTCGCGCGTGCACGTCTTCAACGGCTGGTGAGCGCTGGTGCTGCATGTCTCTGAAGATAGTTATGTTTTAGTTAAAGTTAGTTTTTCAAGCTCTGTTACGAGTTTTGACTGTTACGGGTTTATGCACTGAAACCGCCAAGCTGCGGCTACAGTATTTGCACTAACTGTCGGCTTATTCGGCACAATATACAGCTTTAAATTATAGCCTAATTATATGTGGAACTACTGTAAGTTATACAGTACAGTTTTGTCATATACAGTAGCCTACTGCAGTGTATTTGATTTATAGCTACACAGTGCAATGCTGTAATTTAATTTGCTATTTGAATCACTCCCTGTACACCCACGACTGCCATGGCTATGCACAGCTCCAACGTCATCATCAAGTTTGCTGACGACACGACAGTGTTGGGTCTGATCGCCGCCGCCGACGAGACAGCCTACAGGGAGGAGGTTGGATCACTGGCACAGTCAAGAGAACAACCTCGCCTCACGTCAGAAGACCCAAGGAGCTGATCGTGGACTACAGGAAGCGGAGAGGAGAGCACGCCCCCCAATCCTCCATCGACGGGGTTGCAGTAGAGAGGGTTCAAGCAGCTTCAAGTTCCCTCGGCGTGCACATCTCCGAGGACCTCACATGGGTCCACGCACACCACACACGTGGTGAAAAAGGCCCAACAACGCCTGTATTTCCTCAGGCGACTGAGGAAATTCAACATGTGCCCCCGCATCCTCAGAACATTCTACTCCTGTACCATCGAGAGTGTTCTTACAGGATGCATCACCGTCTGGTACGGGAACTGCACCGCACTGGAGCGTAGAACACTACAGAGGGTGGTGTGGACGGCCCAGTACATCGTTGGAGGTGAGCTTCCCTCCCTCCTGGATATATACACCAGGCGGTGCGTGGCCAAGGCCAAACGGATTATTAAAGACAATAACCACCCCAGTCACAAACTGTACACACTTCTACCATCAGGCAGGTGATACCGCAGTATCAAGTGCCGCACGAGCAGACTCAGAGACAGCTTCCACAGTCAGGCCATCAGGCTGCAAGTGCTAGTGCTAAGTGTTACTGCTAGTGCTAGTGCTAGCTCTGGTGTGCTAGTGCTAAGTGTTACTGCTAGCGATACTGCTTAGTGCTAGTCCTGGTGCAAGTGCTGGTAGTAGTGTTGGTGCTACTGCTAGTGCTAGTGCTACTGTAACGACCCTTACTTGTGCAAATTTCGGTGATTAAGGTAGAGACACAGGGATTCCTCACAGTGGCTTTTATTGCCTGCATTCACAAACAAACAAACATACAATCCATGAGTTCCATGAGTAGCGACTGCATACACAAGTCTCTAGCGGAGAAGGTCTAGCTCTCCCGTGCATGAGCTAGAAAACAATGTCTCTACTGGCTAACCTCATGCATTGCATAGCATACTAAACTAACATGGAAATCAAAATGCACTGCTCGTTAATCTTCGTGCAAACAAAAGTACAAAATAAACCAAACAAAAGGACAGCACTGGCATTGCGCACTGAGTGATCGTATAGTTTAACATACCAACAAACCAAGTTCTTAAACATTTACATTATACATTAACCACGTACCTGCATTCACAATCAAACAAACATACAATCCATGAGTTCCATGAGTAGCGACTGCATACACAAGTCTAAAATAACATAAAACCAAAATCAGGACAATGCTCTCCATAACGCATAGCGCAACGTGGTTGCCGCCAAAATATGCTATATTACTGTCCAACTTCATGTGCAATACTCTATCATGTGCTATATTATTATTATCATGCTGTCTATAAATATTATCTATAACACTACCTCTCATCTCCTCTCATCATCATGTGCAATATTCTTAATGTCATGTCCAATAATATTTCACTTCAATCATGCCAAATAGTTTTCACCGTCGGAATATCTTACCTTGCCTGCAAATTTGTAAAGCCGTCGGTTTATTTTTATCATTCTGTTTTCCATATTGTTATATTGTTTTATTGTACTGTATCTAGGGCTGGGTATCGAAATTCGGTACTTTTTTGGTACCGACCGAATCACTGCGGTACTACCGAGCACCGGCAGAGGTCAGAACATTCGGTGCCAAACTTCGGTACCTTTTTTATTTTATATTTTTTTTAAATTATTATTTTTTCCTCGTCTCTCATCCAATCACTATATTTGTTCTAAAATCTAATGTGACTGCTGGTTTAGGTGGCGGTATGCAAGGGCGTATTTTTGTTTTGGACATTGGTGGACAACACAGATATTGCGCCAAGGATGCGCAATTATGCTCCCGTGAGGCGCGCGTCGGGCTCCGAGTCAGCGTCTCTGGGGGGCGGGGCTCCGTTAATCGCGTCCTTGCGTTACTACGTCACTACGCATGTAAACACCGAGCCATGTGGATGTCCGCATTTGCGGAGAGTGGAAAAATGTCCAAACCACGGTCCAAGGTCTGGTTACATTTTGTAAAAAGTAGGGACGTGCAAAATGCAATATTTGTGATAAGACCATAGCTGGTGCGGGTAGCAATACTTAATGAAGCATTTAATCTCGCACGGCATTAACCTGAGACAAGAGAGCTGCACTGTGTTTGACTGTAAACACCGACTACACTGTAAACCCGAACTTGTTGTTTCAACTTAAAAATTTGAGTGTCCATGCTGCCTTGAAATTGTATGTCAAGACAACTAAGACAATAAGTTAACTTAAATAGATATTGCTATTTGACTCAACTCCATCTTCAGTCCATATTACTTGAAACCGTTAGGTGACATAACTTAACCTCGAGTCCATACTACATAAATTCAATAGTTGATTCAACTTAAATAGCATTATAAGTAACATAAATTTTTTTGTTGATGTAACTACAAAACTAGTGAGTTGTACTTACATTTATGAACTGATTGAATATAAACCGCATTCAAGATTACTTAAATGTATAAGTTGATTTAACTGATATACTAGTGAGTTGTACTTACATTTATGAACTGATTGAATATAAACCGCATTCAAGATTACTTAAATGTATAAGTTGATTTAACTGATATACTAGTGAGTTGTACTTACATTTATGAACTGATTGAAAATAAAGCCCAATCAAGATTACTTAAATGTATAAGTTGATTTAAATGATATACTAGTTATTTGCACTTAACAATTGTATACCAAATTACATTTTATAGTGGATTTGATTTCTTTTTAACCTGTAAAAACATTGCTTGCTCACTACATATATCTGCATACATCACATTTCATACTTGCTCAGGATTTTTTTCAAAAGAATGACCATCCTTTACACCAGAGATTTTGGCAGTCACTGACCAACAGTTTTATTGTATTTTTTTTACAATACAAATAGTTTAGAAATCTCTCTTTCGCTCTCCTATCTCCATCTCCTGCTACCTCTATCCTTCTCTCTCTCTCCAGCTACCTCTCTCTCCAGCTACCTACCTATCTCTCTCTCCAGCTACCTACCTACCTCTCTCTCTCTCTCTCCAGCTACTTACCTACCAATCTCTCTCTCCAGCTACCTACCTACCTCTCTCTCTCTCTCTCTCCAGCTACCTACCTACCTCTCTCTCTCTCTCTCTCTAGCTACCTACCTCCCTCTCTCTCCAGCTACCTACCTACCTCTCTCTCTCTCCAGCTACCTACCTACCTCTCTCTCTCTCCAGCTACCTACCTACCTCTCTCTCTCTCCAGCTACCTACCTACCTCTCTCTCTCTCTCTCTCCAGCTACCTACCTACCTCTCTCTCTCTCTCTCTCCAGCTACCTACCTACCTCTCTCTCTCTCTCTCTCCAGCTACCTACCTACCCTCTCTCTCCAGCTACCTACCTACCTCCCTCTCTCTCCAGCTACCTACCTACCTCTCTCTCTCTCCAGCTACCTACCTACCTCTCTCTCTCTCCAGCTACCTACCTACCTCTCTCTCTCTCCAGCTACCTACCTCTCTCTCTCCTCAGCTACCTACTACCTACTCTCATCTCTCCTCTCTCTCTCCTCTCTCTTCTCTCTCCAGCTACCTACCTACCTCTCTCTCCACCCTACCTCTCTCTCTCTCTCTCTCTCCAGCTACCTACCTACCTCTCTCTCTCTCTCTCCAGCTACCTACCTACCTCTCCAGCTACCTACCTACCTCTCCAGCTACCTCTCTCGCTACCTCTCTCGCAATGAAATCTTCTCAAAAAACAGTAAAATGTTAAAACTTGTAAATTGTTGAATGCTAGCTAAAGTTACAAATAGTGTAACAAAACGTAAACGCAACAAAACGCAACAATGTGCATTTACAAAAAGTGCATCAAAACTAACAACAATGTAAAAAGCAGCGTAAACTCTGCTTTTTAAGCTTAGTTTTTCTTTCTCAAGAGTCGGTTTTTTAAGCCATGAACCAATGCAGAGCATTGCCCTCCACCAATGTCCATCAGCACCTTCTGAATTACCTCAAACGTGTACCTAAGGCCTCTGGGGTAGTCGATGTTGAGGGCAAAGAGCAGACCCATTAGCAGTGCCACAGCAGTTGGAAAATCACTGAGGCTTGGAAAGATGATTTCTTCCTCGAGGACCACTGCGAAACAGACCCGATCATTCTGTTCCACCATCAGGATACCGACTGCCATTCCCTTTGTCCAGTCCTCCTCTGCATCTGCGACCTACACAAAGTGGACAAATATGTCAAAAAATATGAACCTTTATTGATACCCATGGGGAAATTCAGGTGTCATAGCAGCAACAGCAGTAAGCATGAAACACAGGATAGGTTCAATGTTACTGGTTTTTTTTTTTTTGGTTTTACTTTAAAAAATTTGTTTTCTTTCATTGTAATATGAACTGGGTGAAGTATTACAAATTAAATCATGAGGGACATTTTGAAACAGATTAACGGCAGACTATGCAACATTTAGGATAAAACAAAGTAGAGTCACACATAAATAATCCTTTTCAATGTTCACTTCTGCCCCACTAGAATGTGTGGTGCTGGTTTATCTGGGGTGGTCCGTTTAGCTTACTTTGTTTCATCATAAAAACAACAGAAAGCATTTAGAAAATATTGAAAAACATACCTGTACTTTCTTGTAAAGTTTGGCCACATCTCTTAGATAGTAGGGGAGCCCCATCAAAACAACTGCCCTTTGCCTTTGATTGGAACTCTGTAAAAATAAGACAATAACCAACAAATGGGATATATTAGGCCAGAAATCAGAAAACAATTCCAAGTGATGTTATATTCTACTAATGTCTGCATACTTGTTTGAGTTCAAAAATAATCAATATGTTCGGAAAAGATGGATATTGGACTAGAAAGAAATAAATAACTTTTCATTATAGAAGTATGCAAAAAGCATTCTAGCTCAAAATGGGAGTCTACAAGGGGTTTTGGAACTATTGCTCTATGATCTGTAACACATGGGCAGGTATGGATTGTGTAAAACAGACTTATATCAACACACGTACGTCATTATCCAGAGTACTCAAAAGGCTGTTCAGCTCCACCAGCCCACTCCTTGCTCTGTACACCTCAAGAAACCTCAGCAGATATTTGTCAAGGCCAGCGAAGAGGGAGCCTTTCAGGTCAACAGACGTAAGGCGAGCAAACTCTGCTTCAATCTGGTAGGCAGAAAACAAGCAAAGGAACACAAGCGATTGGCTGTTAATTCAATTATATCACTGTTGCATGAATTTTTTTTTTTTAATCAATGTATGCTTTAGTCAGTATACCAAATTATTCATGACTCATAAACTATTCTTAAATAAATGATCTAGCAAATCTCAATCAGTTTCAAATCTGATCCTCCTAACCTAATCTGAAATAGAAAAATACTTTTACCTGACGTTCAGAGAACAGTGCTGGCCATCTTGCTCTGACGTCGGCCACAGGTGGCTCATCCTCCACAATTTGTTTTCTCCGTAAAGAAAAGGTGCTGGTCATCATTTCTTTTATTTGCTGCCAATCAATTTTCCTCTTCTTCATTTCGGTGACCATCTCCGTTCTTTCCTCTTCGAGGGAACGTTGTGTTTTTCCCTCAGGGATGTCTGGCAGGAAATTTACTTCAGATTTTCTGGCCCTCTTAAGTTTTCCTTTCCCAGGTGTACCTGGAGAGCGCAAGTTTATCTTGAGCTCTGGGCATCCAGCCAATCGTAGCTTCTGTCTGAAGTTACCCATTTTAAACTTCAAACTAAATTTCCAACAGTACCAACCACTGACCGACCCTGGTTCCCTCAGACATGGATGTTTGTCGACGAGAGCTTGTGACACCAAATCATATTCCTCACGTGTTGGGTATGGGTTGTGGACATAGATGGCTTCTGCTATTTTATCCAAAATGTCAGATTTTGTGTCTTTGGAGACGTCAAGAAGGGTTCCATCTTTATGGAAGGCTTCATTTCCGTGCCTCAACTTAAGTTCCACATCAAATGAAAAAGTAGGGATGTTAAATGGCTGTGGCAGCTGACGAGGACGACTGGCAGAGGGGCTGTGGCTTTCCTCAGAGGTGGTTAGGCTTGCCGTGTCCAAGGTTGAGTCTGTGTGATAGGATTCAAGATTCTTGCTGTAGACTTTCAAAGTCACTTTGTCCTTAGGCAGCTCTGACATGCAACTCAAGTTGCAAAGCTCATTAGCGAACTCTGGATCTTGGAACTGCACCACCAAGTCACCTTCCAGTCCAAGCTTGTTTTTTAGCATCAAGTGAAGGCCAATAACAGTCTCTGGCATGTTGTCAATGGTTATCCTCCGGATGTCATCTTGGCTAAGGATGACGCGCAGCAACATGGTGAATCCCAACTAAAAAAAAAAATTGTTACAAAAATGGTTGTGTCATGATCAAATATTACAGGTACGCCTTATGCATATCATATGAGTAACTTCAAATTGAAATCAAATTTTCAATTGCACATTCGCAGTAGAAGAGTGCACTGTAAGGTGTTGGATTTTTGTCCTGCCAGATTATAAATTGAATGTCTTATTTAAACCCTATGTAATACTGAAAATAGGTTTTCAATTTTATCTATTTTGGTAGCTATGGTGGCCCCTTTGATTACATTCAAGTTTACAGCGCCTAGGCAGGGTTTCGGCCGCCTTATCAACACACGGCTGCCGCCTTAACTACTTAATTATTATTTTTTTAATGGTGAATATTATAGTGAAGTATAAAACAATCTAAACTGTATTCACTCTCCGTGTAAAGATCAGGCTTCAGGGCAACAGTCTGACAGCTTGCATGAAAATAAGCATGATATATACCATAATACCACCTTTATAAAAGAGTTGCGTTGCACCCCCCCACCTAAACTAACACATTTTCTGCGGGAAACCCTGGATTTTGACAAGCGTTCTCCAGAAGCCCTGACACGACACCTTTAAGAGGAAAGCACCGCACACGTCTCGTTTTTCGCATATTTATTAAATGAAAGGCAACGTTTTGGCAATCAGACCATCATCAGGCATGCCTGATGTGATTATGATGACCAAAATGTTAGCTTTCATGGAATGAATAAGCTAGAAAACAAGACCAGAGATCATTTTGAATGTTTATTTTGGCGGTGAAAGAAGAGCTATAGAAAAGTATAAAACATAAGGTAGTCTTATAATCAAAACAGGCTTCAGGGTTAGTTCAGGGTTAATGCACAATTATAATTATCCACAAGACAATCAGCAAAATTATTACCTCAGTGCAGTAGGGATGCCTTGGGAGAAACCAGGTGTCTTCCTTGCACGGTGTAGGCTGACAGGGGGGCGTAGTGGTTCAGCTCTGCATGTTCGACCACAACAAGTTGGAGATCATCAGTGCTGCAAACTTCAAAACATCTAAAGTGGTCCAGGTACCAGGTAGAGAAAGGTTGAAGAATAAAGAATGCCTTGTTGTCCACTACCACAATGTACAGGATTTGACAGAAATCAGGGAGTCCACTTGTGCTTCCAAATGATACAAACATTCCCTTTACGTATTTTGTCCCATGTATAAAGGCTGTTGTGGCAAGTGATACAGTGGTCAGATGACTGAATTTGTGCTGAATAGCTTGTTTGACTAAGGTTGACAGATTTTCTAGGGAACTGTATGTTGCTCTTTCTACTTCCACTGCTGGCTTGTACAGGCATGGCATGTCAAAAAAGTATGCCAACATAAGTTGGTGTTTGTTGGCCAAGGACAAAACAATGTTCTTAAAGTTATTTAGATCCCGGGCAGCTTTCTTGAAGAAGCTATGTTTAGCTTCAAAGCGAAATGTCCAGAAGTCCACCACGGGTCCAAAGCAACGAATTAGACTGGGATAATGTTCAAGGAAATGATGTTTGGGTTTGAGTTTCACATCAGGAAACACTTCTATTAAAAGTTTCCTATGTTCAAAGATCTTTGCTTCCAAGTAAGAGAGGCTTTCTTCTGTGAAACTGGACGATACCAAGATTTCAACAATGTCTTTTAGTTCGAGAATCACAGAACAAGCGTTATCATTTTCAGGAACAACCTCACCAATAATTAATGGCAACAACCTTAACAGAGTCCAATTCTCATGGCCATTCCCTCCTATTGTTCCGACCAAATGAAAACTTACTGGAATTTTCTGAGGACAATTGGTTTTGTCTGAAAACTTATAAGGGAAGTGCTGTATGGCAGTATTTAAATGATCTACAGTGAAATATTTATTTTCAATTAATTTTTTCAAACACAAACACAGCTCAAAAGGTACAATGCCTTCCAAAAGATCGTGCAACAAGTCAGGTGGAAACCCTGTGATGCAATGAAAGTACTGTAGTTCATTTAGAACACAGTCCCTTTTTACACCATTCACACTTTTCAAAGTCACATTGTCCTTAAGCTCAGAGAGGTCTAGGTTATGTGACTCTCTTGTTCTCAATACAAATGCACCACTTCTTACAGAACAAGTTTGAATATCTTTTCGACCTGCAAGGCAAAATCTGCAAAACTTGTCCACATTAAATGATTCTTGAAAGCCAGCAAAAGAATGTGCCCCCAAATTATCTGATGAAATGTATAGTACTGTGCCTCTCACACTAGTTCCTAATCTGTTGATGTAAATTCCTTGATTTTCAAGCAATTTTAGGTCTCTCAGCAATGGTTGAACAATTGGACTGTAACCAAATGTTTTAACATCTTGACTTTTGCATAGGGCAGCCAGATATATAGTAGATAAGGATGATCGGTCTCTTACAGGTAAATTAGCAATTACCCAATAGATGGCACACAATTTATGTTTTTTCCTTGAGGTCCCTAAAGGATTACAGACTTCAAAATCATCAATATACAAGCCCAGAGAAATACTTAGATCTTCACCAGAAATAAGTGGATTTTCCTTGCAGTATGATGCATCAGAAAAAGATGCATAATGGCCAGATTGTAATTTTTGTCTTTCTTCTAAAACTCTGTCAAGTACATCACCCCTATTCAACAATACTTGAAGAACACCCAAGATTGACACATAAACAAATGTTCGTTTTGATGACAAATCTAAAACAAATTCAACTGGGTTAATAACACTGAAGTTCTCTTTGAAAAATGATAACCTTCTTTTGTCAGTTCCCAAAGACCCACCTTCTGAAAGACAGCTAAAATGATTAGCCTGGCACAAAGTATCTTTAACTATATTTAAAGTGCTTTCATCAATGGTACAACCATGCTGCCTCAATGCTTTATCAAGAGTATTTTTGTTTAGCTCACCAACTAAAACACCAATATCCCTAAATTCTGTAACTATTTGCTGAACTGCTGTCTTTGAGACATGCAAAACTGTTTGCAATCGCAGAAGTAAAGATGCAAGTCTAGCCTGAACTGTATCAGTGTTTACTTCATGCTCGGTTATATTCTCAACCCCAGAAAATTCAGCATCACTGATATCTGACTGCACTTGATCAACCAGGTGCTCCTCATTAACATTTGTTTGAAGAACAAGCTCAGATTTCAAGTCTTGCAGTGTGACATTGTTATGAAATCGACTTTTGTGTGAAGTAAAGGTAGAGTAAACACTTGATTTGAAAGAACAATGATTAAAGGGGCAAGTAACAGTCTCTTTGCTTTTAAGATGTTTCCCAAGATGAGAGAAATACTGTTTTACAGTCACTGATTCATTGAAATCGCATAACTGACAGTTAATTTTAAAGTTTAAATGTCCAATAGGTTCATGCTGTGAAACTCCATGTTGTCTTAAGTGGTTTTTCAAGGATTGCTGTGATCGGAAAACTAGATGACAGTCACTGTAGATACAGGGCAATGGACAGTTTCTTCCAAAATGTCCATGGACAGCTCTATAATGTTCAATTATTCTTCGACGATTTTCTGAGAAGTAGGTACAATACTTACAAAGCCACCTCATTTATGTATGCATTCTACCATTTCAAGCATGTAGACCTGAAAAAAGAAAGAAAAGAGAATTAGGACAGATATGCAACTTCAATAAGCATTTTATATTTTCCACAAAGCAATTTACAAAATAAAAATTGGTAGTTAAATAACCATTTCATATTTTCCTATTTACACAATATTTGTAAATTTTAATATTTTTACATAAAAATGAAACAGTAGCACCCAGAAGCCCTGAACAGCAGCCAATGAATGTAAAAAAACAACCTGCAAAAGACTAAAGCCCAACGCACACCGCCGGCGCAGCGCCAAAACGAACGCTCCCATTATTTCCGACGGACTAGCCCACACTGGCAGCGCCTTGACGCGCGCAAGCGCACGCGCGCGCCGGCGTGCCGCCCCGCTAAGCTTCACGCCACTGTTCTATTCCCGAGCGTCGGCGCGCATGAAAAGCGCTTTTTTAAAGCTATTTTGTACATCCCGGGTCCCGTAGGCACCTCTATATCAACTCCACCCCCCTTGGTTTTGCCCTCTTTCATTTATCCAAAATCATAATTAACCATGGATGAGGAGAGACTGGTCATTGAGGTGGAGAAAGTTCCAGAATTGTTTGTTCTGTTGAACTAAAAATAATAACATGTGCCTATGTTAAAGGCTATAGATAGATAGATATTTTATTGATCCCAATGGAAATTTAGCCATGCAGTAGCTCAATACAATAAATACATACAATAACAATTAGCCTTAAAAGGTGACTACACTATATACATAATTAAAGGCTTGATACAAGGTCCTGTATATATGGAAATAGTTGATGCAGTAGATGAATAATTCCACAATGTAAAAATAATGAGCAATGACGGTAAACAAAGTGATAAAGTGCCCGACAGTAGCCTACATAAAGTAACTATGAATTAGTGACTATCATAGTAAGCACAAACATAGGAACGTGGGCATGAAGCCCATATATGTAGTCAGAAAACAACTAATATAACATTATGATAGCCTACCAACTATGTTGGTTGATATGTTGCTTTAAAAACATAATTGCACTGCTGAGATTATACATTTTTTAAGTAATTTATCAAAAATAGATATAAAATAAATAAACTTCAATATGCAATTCTCCCATGGCGTTTCGTCACTTGTTGTGGATGGCCGAAAGGTGATTTCCTGTTTATACGCTGCAGCGCGAGTGGCGCGACGCTTCCTATTGGTGCTAGGGGCGGTGTTTGACGCGCGGAAACTGCGCTGCGCTGCGCTGCGCCGGCGGTGTGTGGCCGGCTTAAGGGTGAGCACAATAAACACCTGAATGCGACCTAATTGAATTAATAACTTAACACACACACAGCGCGCGCACATCAAGCCTGCGCGCGCGCATCAAGCCTTGTGCGTTTTCACCAAAAAAATGGATGGGGCCTACATGACAGGTCTGAAGGCCCTCCCTCGCCCCTTACTATTGGACAGGCAAGCATTGCTTTTAGCATTTAGCTTCTACCGGGAGTACACCCGGATGTAGCAAGCACCTAGCCTCTAAGCCATATAAACGGGGGTCCCCACAGAGAAACACCCGCTATATATAACAATCATATTTCCACTCGATTAATTATTTTGGCGCAAGTGTAACAAGAAATAAACGTTTAGCGACCATAGATATATATACTGACTAGATATCACCTGAGCTGCGCTGTTCAGTGGCACGGCGGCAATGCCGCTGCCATCTTGCCGCGTGGTAACCACCCACCTGAATGATTGAACGTCCGATGGGGCAGAGGTCCATTCACGTCTAAAAATCCCCTTCTTTTAAGGCAATCTTCAAGCGGGTCAAACGTGTGTTCGTGGTAATGATAGTAAAAAATTAAAAACACTTATTTTTTTACCATCAACACAGGTCTGACGTATGTCAGAAACCAACCCGCTTGAAGATTGCGTTGAAGATTAGTTAAAAGTTTGAACGAAGGTTAACGGTTAAATATTGAATGGGCGGACGGCTCTGCCGTCCGAGAAGTTGTGTCTGGTGTGTGAACAACCAGGCGACGAGACATAAGAGGCTTCGACGGTGCTCTGTGTAGGCCGCTACGTTACGTATGGCAGCCATTGTATAGGTGCCTCGTGTAAAAAGCTACTGGTTGAATTTATTTCAATTCTTTTTTTGCCGCCAGTGACTATGAAAAGTAGGCCTACCACTTTCGATGATTTGTACTGTGTTCGACTATATAATAATGTTTAAGTAGTAAGACGTTAAGAATAACTCATTCACTCAATGAGATTCACTCAACATTTTTTCAGTTAAGTTTACAATAAACGAGTATCACGGACGACCAAACACATCAAATGTTTCTTAAGAATTTACGCTCACCTTTTTTCAAGTAAACGAGTCCTCTTCGTTTCTCCTTACCATGTGCGCAGAAATATGGCCGCTTCAAAGTGGATTCAAAGGCACGCAAAACGTACCACGTGACGAAAAACGTACCACGTGATGAAGCACAATTAGCCTTGTTTTTTAACTCAGCTTGGACTATCTAGCTAACATAACATTGATTTTCAATTTGGTTAACTTCCATGTAGTTGAGACGTTGTCAATTAATTATTTGAAGTTAAATCAACTTTCTACACACACCCATGTCATATTGACAAGAAAACAATTGTTAAGATAACAAACAAGCAAAATTCGGGTTTACAGTGTACTAACGTTACTACTAGCGGTAACGTTAACGATAACAGGGAACAGACTGCTTCCTCAACATGGATAGAGTAAGTTAAAAATGTGGACATTTTAAACTTAAAATGCATCAATCTGGTTCAATTTGAGAGCTTCTTTCTCTGTGTGAAAATGTTAGACATTTTCAAGTTAAAACTATAAGACATAATCTGGTGAATTTAGAGGGGGGTGGGATCATTAAAGCTCAGTTTTCATTCTGTTGTGGGCCGCCACAAATAAATCAATGTATGGGAAACACGGCCTAGTTTACAAATTGTCTAAGTGAAAAAGGAGCAATAAATATTTCATACTTCATCAATGAATGACACTTGGACTCTTTCTATTTGGAAAAACTAATGTAAAAAGACTTGTATTACAGTAAAAACATGTTCCGGCAATTGCATTATGAAATGTGCTTTTATTTATACATACTGTAGGTATCGAAAAAAGTATTGTTTTGGCACCGGTATCAAAACTCGGGTACCGGTACCGAAAAATTTGAAACGATACCCAGCCCTAACTGTATCGCTATGTAACCTGGCACACAAATTTCCTTCGGGATAAATAAAGTTATATTCTATTCTATTTGTTTGTCATTTGAATCATAAACAATATGAAATGTGGGTTGATGCATTTGTTTTGAAACACTCAAAACAATTTCATGGGCTGATGCTACAGCAACACCCAAAGCATTGGTTTGCTAAAGAGAAATACAGACAATTCATGTTATTGGTCATGCTATTAGCCTATATTTAGTGAGTATAAACCACTTCTACACTTGTTAAAGGTGCATTTCCAACCAGCCCATGCAGCCTGCCAGGAGGATCCCATATCGGCACCATGACGCCTGCTGGCGTCTCAGGGCTTCCTCGGTGTACACAAACTGCTGACCAGTAGCATTGATATTCAGCGAAAGAGCTGCAGCATGCAGGGAGAGGAGACTGCACAAGTATGACCGCTACGCTCACTGCTACGGTCGCTGTTAGGCTCGCTGCTACATGCTCTCTGCTACGCTCGCTGCTACGTCGGTCAGATCAATGTGCAGCTGCACACCTGTTTCCGAAGAGTGATGGTGTTGTGAATGTTGGCACATGAAGGCAACACCGGGACTCTGCCATTCCCTCCGCTGAGGGATTGCCATGGCGGGTACTCACTGGTGAAACAGGAAGTGAAAATGAAGGCAGTAAGAGCTCTCGCCATAGCAACATCGGTCTCTAGGTTTGGCTGAATTATTATTATTATTATTTTTTATTAGGCTATATTTTGCTTTGGAGATTTCCCCACGCTCGCGATATTTCCTACACACATCAAGGGGATACTGGTGGATCTTGCAGGAACACAGATCCCGACCAGTGTAATGCTATGCAGAGCAGCAACCGACTAGATGTGCGCCGTGGACGACACACTTTTAATGAATTAAAATACTGAAGCAGAGGAGCCACTGAGTAAGCGGAAAAATGAGGCAAAGATTAAATCTACTGGAAGGAACACGAAAGATGGAAAATAAATACAAGTTTACATCATGTGATTCATTTGATGTGTGGGGCACAGCGGCAGAAGTAAGTTGGCTCATTATGCAGAGACTGCAAGAAATAAAACAATGGGAGGAAGGAAGAGGAGAAGAGCATTTGAATTGAGTTGAAAATGCTGTTAGAATAAACAAAAGGGGGGGGGTGTGTACTGTTCTGGAGACCCGCCCCCCGGCACTCTTAAATAATGTGATTGGATGCTAGTCATGTGACATGTTGATTATGTAGGTCCTAGGTCGGCTATTAGCTTAGAAATAATAATTATCGGGGCACCACCCTTGAAATCTATCATATTGGAACTATGATCAATAATTACCATATCAATATCTAGCAAAGGTTGAAGGATTGAGTTCTTTCCGTGACAGAGGCTGGCTTCAACACAATATTCAACCAAAAACCACAAACAGTTGCAATATAAGAATGTTTATTAAATTAAAGTTGGCAGATGGCATGAAGTAAATATTCTTTAAATACAATAACCAATGCACAACCTGTGTGTGTGTGTGGCGCCAGGCAATGTGATACAGTTTAGAAAACGTATTGCTATTTATGACACCCCCCATAGTATATTTTTTGGTGTTCGTTGAATATTCCTTCTTGTTGTTGTTTAGTTTGTATTTTGTGCATTATACATATCGCCTGCAACTCACCGTTGTGCCTATACTAATGTTAGCTCAGCTCCCAGGGTCACAGGGGCACCCAAACCCCCCCACCACGATAAGGTGGCGATTCTTTGAGGGTTAATACAGTTCTATCTTATCTTATCTTATCTCCATTGTAGCTCCATTGTAGCAACGGTCCATGGCTAAAGTCTCTAACAATATTCCCTATGTTGTTACAGGAGAGACAAATCATTTTATAAAATATGGGCACCTGAAGCCAAGCGTCTTCATTCAACGTGTGTGTGTCTGTGTGTGTGTGAGACAAAGAAAGATAAAAGCAAATGGCGGCTCTGATGAGGCTATGCCTGTGGGGAGAATAACGGTCACAGGGTATGACTATTCGGGCCCCAAATTGGTGGTGGTTGAGGCTGCGTAAATGTGGGAGGTAGTTCTAACAAAGGGATCTATGTGATCAATGAGTGACTAGTGGAAGGGTTTGAATCACTCAATTCTAACACCAATGTCAAAACACTAAAACGAGATTCATGTGCTTTGTTAGTAAAAGGGGAGAAAACCAAAAGAGCATGTACAGATCTAACAACAATATGAGGGAAGGAGGCAAAACGTGTTTACAATATCTCCCGACAATACTAGCAAACAGTTCAACACACAATTATATAACACAGTTACTGTATATCTACCTCTGCCCAGATATCATATCACCCTTACGGGAGATTGTGTGTGTAGCGATCAGAAGGCAGTTCAGTCTTTTCCAATGAACTGCGAGTCTTGCGGGGTTGAGTGCTTGGCGATCCTGATGTCTGGAGCTCGATAGTGGGACTGGGAAACGTCTTTTGTTGGGGTCCACTCGCGGTGGAAGAAAACATGGTCTGTCGATGTCGGGAATTAAAGGGGAATGTTCTAGTGGTAGTTACTTTAGACTAAGACTTGGCTAAAGGATTCTTATACTACGGTGTGGCTAGTAGTGTTTAAAAGAAACTTTGTCCTCAGATTTAGCTTATCTAGTCTAACAACCGAGAATTACCACACAAAACGCGTACATTTACATTTACATTTAGGGCATTTGGCAGACGCTTTTATCCAAAGCAACTTACAAAGAGTACATTTGTTGAAGGAGAGGCAGCAATATATCGCGGACACAAGACCAAGTGACGCTAGCGGTGTTGTTGCTTGCCTCGAAACGCACATAGAATGAGTTCAGATCATCCACTATGGATGCATCGGCACTCACAGTTGAGGGGATCTGCCCCTGTAATCAGTGATGGTCCGTAGCTCCTGCCATAGGCTTCTGGTGTTGCGGTGCTCCATCTGCGACTCCACTCTGTCTCTGTACATCCTCTTTGCATCCTTCACCACTTGCAGGAGTCTGTAGGATGCCATTTTGTATTCGTTCGTGTGGCCAGATACGAGGCCGGAGTTGTAGGCAGAAGTACGGGCGTTCAGGGCGGTGCGGACCCACGGTTTTTGATTAGGAAAGGATCTAACTTTAACCGTGGGGATGATTGTGTCCGCAAGCATTGCTATGAAGCTCGTCATCAATCCATAAACTCGGTGACGTCACTGGAACTGGATCGGAACATGTCCCAGTGGACGTCGCTCATGGTGTCCCAAATATCGGCATCAATTTGGTTGGACCACCGCTTTACTTCCCTCGTCACTACCGTCTCCCGTACTATCTTTGTTTATACTCCGGCAGCAGGAAAATGGCAGCAAGGTCCGATTTGCTGAACGGGGGAAGAGTGGCAGCCTTGTAGCCTCTCTTGAATGGCGTGTAGCAGTGGTCCAAAGTTCTTCCTTCCCTGGTAGCACACGTAATGTGCTGATGGAAGTTCGGCATGACTTTCTTTAGATTGGCCCTATTCAAGTCCCCCGCCACCACCACAGTCACGTCAGGATGTTGGGTCTGGTGCCGACATAGCACATTCCATATTTCCATATTTCCATCATGGAATCGAATCCTCGCCCTAATATCATCTAACTCATTTTCCAGAGGCTGGACATTAGATGGAAGGATGCTGGGCAGAGGTGGACGGTGGACCTGGACTCTCGCTTCCTTTCCCTGGAGACGCGTTGCCGCTGTTGTTGTTTGTTGTTCGCTCGTACTATCTCCGCTGGCCACTCAAGATTGATGTAAAAAGTATCCAAGAACCTTTCTTGTAGACCGAAGTTAATGTCCAGAAGTTTATCTCGCTTGTATGTTGTTAGTGCCGATACATTTGCGCAAAAGAAGATACAAAGAAGAAAAATACAAATACTAAAATAAAACAAATACAAATACTAAAAAAGAAACACAATCCTCCGCATAGCTACCACGATGGCGAGTAGACACAGCCACGCCATCTCCCTCAGTGGGGCACAGAGTTTGTGGCATTTCTTTACCCCCTGTGGGGAGCAGCCTTGGTGGAGTTCCTTTTCTCCCAGTGTGGGAGCAGACTTCGTGGCAGCTCTTTACAGAATAAAGAAGCTTATGGTCCCAACCACCATTTTGAATTAATGAATGGCTGAAGCCCTACAATTAGTTTGTTAAACCCTACGAACCAATCAGCAGAGGGCTCAACAGCTAATTCATTAGTTTAATACTATATTTGCACTTTTTCATACCATTTATGGTTTAGTTGGGTTGCTTAATTACATTATTGTACTTTATTTCAGTTTTAAATGTGAATGATTCGTGAACAAGAAACAACCCTCAACATAATTACGGTGAAAAACATCCAATTGACATGAATGAGAGACTATTTTAAACATTACTTTGTATTGTATCTCAAAAAAACTGTTCCAGACTCGGCAACATTTAAATCAACTTCTATATTGGGAATACCTGTCGACGGAATCATTTCTGAATGACAGCTGTAAGTTGTGCAATTACTTATAGTGTGTGGTGTACAATTGAGAATTTATCATTGTAACTTGATGGAGCATTCAGTCATTTCTGGCTTGTGTTGTGTTTCTCCTTCCATTTTGTTGTGTGTTCATTTCCCAAACATTGCTTACCTGACATTCCGGCAATGAGTGATGTAACCTTGTGGACAGGCAGTTGCAGTCTTCTGTGTAATAATTAATAAAAAAGCACAAAAGGACAATTTGAGAAGAACATATGGTGAGCCTGAGAACCCAATGGAAGTTGTGTATGTGTGTGTGTGGTTGACCAATTTCCATAACAGCTTATGGAACAGCGACCCAAGGCAGCCAGCACAGAGGTAAACTCAAATAAAGACGCATGTATGTTAAATCTATGCATTATCAGTGTATTAATTGGTTTGTGTATGTGTGTTATGTATGTTGAATACAAAATGAATACAACTGGAACCCCAGTCTGTGTGTGTGTGTGTGAGGGGGGTGTGTGTGTATAGGACAATGTTTCTGTCATCATTGTACTTGAATAATCGGTGTTATTTATTTTTCACACAAATTGGGAAAGCCATTATTTCACATTACATCATGCACATTAGATTTGGACTGTTTCCTAAAACGCTTTCTCAACAAACTCATCTATCCGACTGCAAATACAAACCAGCACAATCAATGGTAAGCAAATCACTCGCTAACAGATGAGTTGAATGAAAAAACATTTATAGCACATGGGCTATTTTGTCATCATAATGTATTAAAGTGGTACAATGCCAATGCATGTTAAAGTTTCCTTCATGGCATTCATCTTAATCTAAATAGATGACGGTGGAGGAGGAGAGAGAGGGGACACAAGAGTTGCAGAGGGGATGGGTAGAGGACTGGAGGGAAGAGGAGAGGATTAGAGGGGAAGCGAGGCGACAAAAGCAGAGAAGTGGAGATGAGAGGAATTCAAATCGCCTATTAGAACTGTCTTGGTCAAAACACCAAAGTCCAAAATCACTTCAAACATTCTGAACCTATTCAAACATTCTCCACCTCTGACAGTTTGCTGGTAGAGTTAGAACATACATTGTATGTCTGATGATTGAAAATAATTGGATTGCAGTTAAATTACCTTGTTTTTGCCCCTCTATGATGCAATAACATTGTCAATTATGCTTTCCATAGATTCACTGGTTTGAGCATGTTTATCACAGGGATACAGAGAGTGTGTGTGTGTGTGTGTGTGTGTGTGTGTGTTGCGACTGGTGTCCACACTATTAAATGAAGACCGGAATCTCTGAGTATATTGACTGTTGAAAAACCAAAACCTCGTGGCCTGAGAGTGGTTCAATGCAGCTGCACACCTGTTTCCGAAGAGTGATGGTGTTGTGAATGTTGGCACATGAAGGCAACACCGGGACTCTGCCATTCCCTCCGCTGAGGGATTGCCATGGCGGGTACTCACTGGTGAAACAGGAAGTGAAAATGAAGGCAGTAAGAGCTCTCGCCATAGCAACATCGGTCTCTAGGTTTGGCTGAATTATTATTATTATTATTTTTTATTAGGCTATATTTTGCTTTGGAGATTTCCCCACGCTCGCGATATTTCCTACACACATCAAGGGGATACTGGTGGATCTTGCAGGAACACAGATCCCGACCAGTGTAATGCTATGCAGAGCAGCAACCGACTAGATGTGCGCCGTGGACGACACACTTTTAATGAATTAAAATACTGAAGCAGAGGAGCCACTGAGTAAGCGGAAAAATGAGGCAAAGATTAAATCTACTGGAAGGAACACGAAAGATGGAAAATAAATACAAGTTTACATCATGTGATTCATTTGATGTGTGGGGCACAGCGGCAGAAGTAAGTTGGCTCATTATGCAGAGACTGCAAGAAATAAAACAATGGGAGGAAGGAAGAGGAGAAGAGCATTTGAATTGAGTTGAAAATGCTGTTAGAATAAACAAAAGCCCCGGTGGCTCACCGGGTTAAGGCGCGTACCATAAGGCTAGTCCTTGCAGCGGCGCGGGTTCGAATCCGGCTCGTGCCCTTTGCTGCATGTCTCTCCCACCTTTCCTGTCTACATACTGTCCTCTACAATAAAGCTGAAAAAATGCCCTCCAAAAAAATAACATTTAAAAAAAAAAAAAGGGGGGGTGTGTACTGTTCTGGAGACCGCCCCCCGGCACTCTTAAATAATGTGATTGGATGCTAGTCATGTGACATGTTGATTATGTAGGTCCTAGGTCGGCTATTAGCTTAGAAATAATAATTATCGGGGCACCACCCTTGAAATCTATCATATTGGAACTATGATCAATAATTACCATATCAATATCTAGTAAAGGTTGAAGGATTCTGAGTTCTTTCCGTGACAGAGGCTGGCTTCAACACAATATTCAACCAAAAACCACAAACAGTTGCAATATAAGAATGTTTATTAAATTAAAGTTGGCAGATGGCATGAAGTAAATATTCTTTAAATACAATAACCAATGCACAACCTGTGTGTGTGTGTGGCGCCAGGCAATGTGATAGTTTAGAAAACGTATTGCTATTTATGACACCCCCCATAGTATATTTGTTGGTGTTCGTTGAATATTCCTTCTTGTTGTTGTTTAGTTTGTATTTTGTGCATTATACATATCGCCTGCAACTCACCGTTGTGCCTATACTAATGTTAGCTCAGCTCCCAGGGTCACAGGGGCACCCAAACCCCCCCACCACGATAAGGTGGCGATTCTTTGAGGGGGTTAATACAGTTCTATCTTATCTTATCTTATCTCCATTGTAGCAACGGTCCATGGCTAAAGTCTCTAACAATATTCCCTGTGTTGTTACAGGAGAGACAAATCATTTTATAAAATGCGGGCACCTGAAGCCAAGCGTCTTCATTCAACGTGTGTGTGTCTGTGTGTGTGTGTGAGACAAAGAAAGATAAAAGCAAATGGCGGCTCTGATGAGGCTATGCCTGTGGGGAGAATAACGGTCACAGGGTATGACTATTCGGGCCCCAAATTGGTGGTGGTTGAGGCTGCGTAAATGTGGGAGGTAGTTCTAACAAAGGGATCTACGTGATCAATGAGTGACTAGTGGAAGGGTTTGAATCACTCACTTCTAACACCAATGTCAAAACACTAAAACGAGATTCATGTGCTTTGTTAGTAAAAGGGGAGAAAACCAAAAGAGCGTGTACAGATCTAACAACAATATGAGGGAAGGAGGCAAAACGTGTTTACAATATCTCCCGACAATACTAGCAAACAGTTCAACACACAATTATATAACAGTTACTGTATATCTACCTCTGCCTAGATATCATCGGCCAGGATCGCGGACACAAGACCAAGTGACGCTAGCGGTGTTGTTGCTTGCCTCGAAACGCACATAGAATGAGTTCAGATCATCCACTGTGGATGCGTCGGCACTCACAGTTGAGGGGATCTGCCCCTGTAATCAGTGATGGTCCATAGCTCCTGCCATAGGCTTCTGGTGTTGTGGTGCTCCATCTGCGACTCCACTCTGTCTGTGTACATCCTCTTTGCATCCTTCACCACTTGCAGGAGTCTGTAGGATGCCATTTTATTCGTTTGTGTGGCCAGATACGAGGCCGGAGTTGTAGGCAGAAGTACGGGCGTTCAGGGCGGTGCGGACCCACGGTGTTTTGATTAGGAAGGATCTTTAACTTTAACCGTGGGGATGATTGTGGTCCGCAAGCATTGCTATGAAGCTCGTCACCAAGTCCATAAACTCGCTGACGTCACTGGAAGCTGGATCGGAAAAGAAGATACAAAAGAAGTAACAAATTAAATACCGTATTTTCCGGACTATAAGGCGCACCGGATTATAAGGCGCACTGTCAATGAACGGGTCTATTTTCATACATAAGGCGCACCGGATTATAAGGCGCACCGCATTATAAGGCGCACTGTCAATGAACGGGTCTATTTTCATACATAAGGCGCACTTAGAGCCCTGCAATGGAGCCCGAGGCCCGGGGGGCCCGAAAGCCCGACAGCCCGAGGGTCGGGCCTCGGGCCAATGATCCCATCATTAGCTCGGATGCGGGCCGGGCTCGGGCTTTTTTTTCTCTCTCTCTCAATTAAATGTAATTAAATTCAAAGAGGCTTTATTACCAGCAGCAGCAGCAGCAGCAGCAGTGAGCGTGCGTTCAGCGCCGCTGGAAGAGTAATAGAGGAGAGGAGGACTGGACTGGCCCCTGAAACCGTGGATGCGATTCTTTTCCTTCATGATGCAAAGTGACTTAAAAAGACATGTTGCCATGTTAAGCGGCTGACTGTTTTTGTGTGATTGGACGTTTTTTTATTATTATCATGGGCGTAGAATTTAGTGGGGACGCTGGGGACATGTCCCCACCAATATCCACACCTCACGGTTGCGTAATTGCGCATCCTTGACGCAATATCTGTGATGTCCCCACCAATGTCCAAAACAAAAATACGCCTTTGATTATTATTATTCTTGGAATGGCCTGTTTTGGTCAATTTTATTTTAGTCAAGGCTTACTCGGGTAAGACAAGCTGTTTTCTCTGTTAATAATAGCGTAACTGTTTCTCCGCACTTCCGTGTGCTTATTGTTGGTTTTTATAGGCTACGTTTAATAATAAACACTGATATACGCTTTAAGTGTTGAGTTGTTTTTTGTAGCCTATTCACTGGGATATCATTTGTAGTAGCCTATTCAACATTGATCTGATATGTAGCCAATGGATCAACTGTTAATCGCCGCGCAGCTGCTCGTCACTCACTTCAGAAAATAAAAATAATTATTTAACTGCCTACAAAATGCTTCAAACATTTTCCTAAAATAACTTAAAATTGAAATGAAACTAAATATAACCACTTATGCCATTTAAAGTGCTCAAATAAGATCGGAAGTCTATAACTAGACTTGTCGCATCTGGGCGGCCGGGCCGGGCTGGGGCCTCACTCTCTCGGGCCAGGGCCGGGCTAGGGCCTACTTTCCAGGCCCGCGCAGTCCTCTACACCGGATTATAAGGCAAATTAAGCAACACAAAACAGTCAGATAAATCGAACTTTATTCAACTAATTCACAATAACTCTCAACATTGTTAAGTTGTAACACAAAATACAAAACAGGCGAATTAAGCAACACAAAACAGTCATAAATCGAACTTTATTCAACTAATTCACAATAACTCTCAACATTGTTCAGTTATAACACATAAAATACAAAACAAAACGCTCACTTTTTCTGTTCATTCCTCTTCCACAAATCCATCAAATTCCTCATCTTCAGTGTCTGAGTTTAACAGTTGGGCGATTACGGCATCAAGCATGCCCGGATCCCTCTCGTCATTATCAGAGTCAGTCTCGTTGCTGTCACTGAGCTGTTCAGTGATTATTCCAGCCTTCGTGAAAGCTCGGACGACACTGGAGACGGATACTTTAGCCCAGGCATCCACGATCCATTGGCAGATAGTGGCGTAACTCGCCCGGCGTTGCCTCCCTGTCTTGGTGAATGTGTGTTCGCCTTCGGTCATCCAATGCTCCCACGCAGCTCGCAATTTAGCTTTGAACGACCTGTTGACACCAATATCCAGCGGTTGGAGTTCTTTGGTTAATCCACCCGGAATGACGGCAAGCTCCGAATTAATTTGCTTCACTTGGGCTTTCACCGTATCGGTGAGATGGGCGCGCATGGAGTCGCAGATCAATAGGGATGGAGATTTGTGGAAAAAGCCATCCTGTCTCTTGACGTAAACTTCTCTCAGCCACTCACTCATCTTCTCCTCGTCCATCCAGCCCTTTGGGTTAGCCTTGATGATGACGCCGGCCGGAAACGTTTCTTTTGGCAAAGTCTTCCTCTTAAAAATGACCATGGGTGGTAGTTTCTGGCCATTAGCATGGCAACCGAGAACTACAGTGAAGGATGACTTCTCGTTCCCTGTGGTGCGTATAGATACCGTACTGGTCCCTGTTTTCTCGACAGTACGGTTCACGGGGATGTCAAAAGTGAGGGGGACCTCGTCCATGTTGGTGATGTGTTCTGGCCGGATCTTCTTTTCAGTGATCTTGTTCTTGCAGTAGGTGCGGAAAATTACCAGCTTTTCTTGGTAATCCTTTGGCAGTTGCTGCGAGATGGTAGTTCTTGTGCGGATGGAGAGATGACGCCTTTTCATAAAACGGAAGCACCAAGAAGGACCTCCTCGAAAGTCGTCGATCTTCATGTCACGTGCTACCGCTGTTGCCTTGAGTCGAATAGAGACTGTAGAGACGCTTCTACATGCTGTTCTCTGTTCAATAACCCACTGTTCAATTTTGTCCTCTAACTGTGGCCATCTCGCTTTACTCCCTCTGAAACTCTGTTTGGTCTTCTTTACTTGGCGCAGATCATCTTCTTGTTTCCTCCACTTCCGTACCATTGATTCATTAATGTTGAATTCTCTCGCAGCTGCTCTATTCCCATGTTCTGCTGCGTGACTTATAGCCTTCAATTTGAAATCCGCTTCGTAAGCATGTCTCTTTACAGGTGCCATTTTGGGGTCCTTATACACACACCATAATATTACCGCTATGTTGAAGCACAGTACGTATTACTCCGCAAGGCTAGTATTACGCCGCGGTAGCCGTAATGCGCCGACAATCAATCAAGTATTACGCCGCGATAGCCGTAATGCGCCGACAATCCATCAAGCGGTGCGGCTTGACAGATTTTTGAGCGCCGTGTACCACATAAAATCGGTTCGAGGTTAATACATAAGGCGCACCGGACTATAAGGCGCACTGTCGATTTTTGAGAAAATTACAGGATTTTAAGTGCGCCTTATAGTCCGAAAAATACGGTACTATAATAAAACAAATACAAATACTAAAAAAGAAACACAATCCTCCGCATAGCTACCACGATGGCGAGTAGACACAGCCACGCCATCTCCCTCAGTGGGGCACAGAGTTTGTGGCATTTCTTTACCCCCCTGTGGGGATTAGAATAAAGAAGCTTATGGTCCCAACCACCATTTTGAATTAATGAATGGCTGAAGCCCTACAATTAGTTTGTTAAACCCTACGAACCAATCAGCAGAGGGCTCAACAGCTAATTCATTAGTTTAATACTATATTTGCACTTTTTCATACCATTTATGGTTTAGTTGGGTTGCTTAATTACATTATTGTACTTTATTTCAGTTTTAAATGTGAATGATTCGTGAACGAGAAACAACCCTCAACATAATTACGGTGAAAAACATCCAATTGACATGAATGAGAGACTATTTTAAACATTACTTTGTATTGTATCTCAAAAAAACTGTTCCAGACTCGGCAACATTAAATCAACTTCTATATTTGGGAATACCTGTCGACGGAATCATTTCTGAATGACAGCTGTAAGTTGTGCAATAATTATAGTGTGTGGTGTACAATTGAGAATTTATCATTGTAACTTGATGGAGCATTCAGTCATTTCTGGCTTGTGTTGTGTTTCTCCTTCCATTTTGTTGTGTGTTCATTTCCCAAACATTGCTTACCTGACATTCCGGCAATGAGTGATGTAACCTTGTGGACAGGCAGTTGCAGTCTTCTGTGTAATAATTAATAAAAAAGCACAAAAGGACAATTTGAGAAGAACATATGGTGAGCCTGAGAACCCAATGGAAGTTGTGTGTGTGTGTGTGTGGTTGACCAATTTCCATAACAGCTTATGGAACAGCGACCCAAGGCAGCCAGCACAGAGGTAAACTCAAATAAAGACGCATGTATGTTAAATCTATGCATTATCAGTATATTAATTGGTTTGTGTATGTGTGTTATGTATGTTGAATACAAAATGAATACAACTGGAACCCCAGTCTGTGTGTGTGTGTGTGTGTGTGTATAGGACAACGTTTCTGTCATCATTGTACTTGAATAATCGGTGTTATTTATTTTTTCACACAAATTGGGAAAGCCATTATTTCACATTACATCATGCACATTAGATTTGGACTGTTTCCTAAAACGCTTTCTCAACAAACTCATCTATCCGACTGCAAATACAAACCAGCACAATCAATGGTAAGCAAATCACTCGCTAACAGATGAGTTGAATGAAAAAACATTTATAGCACATGGGCTATTTTGTCATCATAATGTATTAAAGTGGTACAATGCCAATGCATGTTAAAGTTTCCTTCATGGCATTCATCTTAATCTAAATAGATGACGGTGGAGGAGGAGAAAGAGGGGACACAAGAGTTGCAGAGGGGATGGGTAGAGGACTGGAGGGAAGAGGAGAGGATTAGAGGGGAAGCGAGGCGACAAAAGCAGAGAAGTGGAGATGAGAGGAATTCAAATAGCCTATTAGAACTGTCTTGGTCAAAACACCAAAGTCCAAAATCACTTCAAACATTCTGAACCTATTCAAACATTCTCCACCTCTGACAGTTTGCTGGTAGAGTTAGAACATACATTGTATGTCTGATGATTGAAAATAATTGGATTGCAGTTAAATTACCTTGTTTTTGCCCCTCTATGATGCAATAACATTGTCAATTATGCTTTCCATAGATTCACTGGTTTGAGCATGTTTATCACAGGGATACAGAGAGTGTGTGTGTGTGTGTGTGTGTGTGTTGCGACTGGTGTCCACACTATTAAATGAAGACCGGAATCTCTGAGTATATTGACTGTTGAAAAACCAAAACCTCGTGGCCTGAGAGTGGTTCTTCTGAATGGCTCTTAGGTATGAACTTGCTGAGAGCCGTTCTCTGTGGTTGGACTACAACAGCAGGGCTGACTGACTGAGTGATGTTACACCACTGGTGGGCAGTGTCATGAGTCTGGGGTACATTCAAAGTACGTTCATTGACAAAACAGAGGGATATGGCGTCACCTTGTGTCATGTTTACAATGCAGATCATTGACATTAGGTCTGGCAATACCATCACCGTCATTTAGTGTTGCTAAACGAATAGTCCACACATGCAAACTGAAATTATATTGGTGCAGTGTCTTGAGTTTGAATCTGATCCAAATCGTCATTATCATTATTACCCAAGTGATTATTTGGCAGATAATCACCTAAACCTAGTAACCCCGCCCCCTAAATACAAAGAGAAAAACAGTCGTTTTTTGAATGGCGCTGAGAAAGGAAAGGAGCCATAAGATCCAGCTCCCTTCAAAGAGCTGTAATTCCCATCACTAGTCCCTACAAACTCGCCCAGTGGCAATGGACAGTTAGCTGAAGTGAGTTGAGTAGGACCGAACAGATATAAACATTGTATGATCGTCATCAAGAGACGAGAGAGAGAGAGAGAGAGAGAGCAATTGGGTTTTTGGTCGTTGATGGTTCTGCTCAGGAATCTTTACATACCATCAAGGATTAAAGGTGCCAGCACTTGAATATCAATCAAAGAACTATGTGCATGAATATGTCTGTGTGTGTGTGTGTGTGTGTGGTGTGCGTGTGCGTGTGCGTGCGTGCGTGCGTGCGTGCGAAGGCAGAAATATAGTCTGTTAAGGCTGTGCAAACAATAAGGAACATTTGGATCTTGTCAGAAATGGTGCAAACACCAAGATGCTTATCTCAGACTGCGTGTGTAAATATGGAGACTCCCATCAAAATAATGAAACCTGACAAGATCGTGTGTACTCTTTGTGCGTGTGAGTGTGTGTGTGTCTATACACACGCTCACACTCACATGCACACGCACACACAGTGCACTCTCCGGGTGCTTGTAATTAAAAGCAGGGGAGTGGTACAGACTGGCAGATATAGTGGCTGTGTTGTATCCGTGGTGCGCGCGTCAAACGTGCTTGTCAATGCGATTCAGTCACAGACCTCCAAGGTTAATTAAAAGAGCCAGAGTCTACAACCGGCGCCACCGCCGGACTCCAACGCACCGTGGAACCCCCGCCCCGTAATTAAAGTGACGCCTGTTTTCCTCGTCAATTTTGCAGAACCATCATCAAGAACGGGCCGAGAGTCCTGTGAGCTGTGTGTGTGTGTGTGTGTGTGTTTTGAGGCGGAGGCTCCAAAGCCCATATCCTGGTGGAAGGGGGTGGGAGGGGTGGAGCTGCACACTTGGATGGACATCGTGTCTCGTCTGCGCTGATTGAATCGTTGTTTATGCTCTTATTGCATCAATGATGAAAGCGGAAGAAACGCGGCTAAAATCACCCTCAGGGTTTGTCTACTAACTGCTAAACTGATGAAAAGAACGTAAATCTTTCTGATAACGTTGTAACGTCATCTCATATCCAGTATCAAATTCATTGAGATTGCATTGTGAGTTCATACATCACCATATAAAACAATGATTACTTGGTTATTGAGTTGCCCTTATATATATCTGTTAAATATATCTGTTAGCTCTCGGTTGACTCAGGCGGTGTGTGTTTGTTTGTGTGTCTTTCACATTCTCTAATGTTGAATTGTTGTGAATAGGCTATTGCCTTCATTTATACACCATCCACATTATTCAATAAATGACGCAAAGACTGCACACTGCACTACATTTTATAACCTACATTTTTTTACATTTTATAAAATGACAAACCAGAGCATAGATCAGAGTTATAGTTGCATTCTGTCTTCCAGTAAGTTAACATAATATCCAGCAGTATCCGTGGCACCAAAGTGGCTTTTCTGAGCTCCTCTGCCCACCAGGACACATATAGATGTTGTGTGGAACAGTCTATGGTGGAAACCACTTTATTGCAGAGTTTGAAGTTTTGCAGGCAGAGCAGCTGTTACCTGCTGAAATGTCAGCTCTCTCTTCTGAGTGTGTGTGTGGCGACGGCTGGTTCATCCTGTATGCCATGCTTACCCAATGCAGCACAGGTGTGCAGCCTCACCCGGCCCCAGAATCTAATAATCAGCCTGACCTAACCTATAGCCACCAACCACACACACACCACATAATGCATTTACCTGAAATATGCAATGTGATTCTTCAGACAAGGCAATGCTACGATGTTACAAAAATATTAAATAAAACAAATATAAATGTGCATCTTTGGGTGCTGGAAAAGGAAATGGTAAATGGATTGGATTTACATGGTGCTTATTCTCTTATATTGTCTCACACTCACCAATTCATACACCAACAGTCAAGCATGCAAGGCAACAGTCAGCTCATTGAGAGCATTTGGTGTTCGCTGTCTTGCTCAGGGACACCTCGAAACTAGACACCTCGAGGACTTGAACGGACTCTTCTGTGCTGTACAGCCAGTGGATGGGTTGCATGTAGCTGCGGCCGTTGTTGCGTGCGTAAGGGGGATGGGGCCGCTCAGCGGATTGTGCCGTCGTGGTTTTTGTGTGAAAGACTTGCATTGCTTGTCATCAACGACGAATGGAAGAAACTCACATTAATCATGTTCCACTGGGAATATAACGTATGTTCCATTCCTACGTGGCTTTGTATGCGTTCACGAGCACATGCTGAGTCCCCGAGCGCTTGAATAAAGCAACTTCTATCACCTTCAGTTCACCAGTCAACGCTATTGACTCATCACTCAACTAGGTTTGTACCTGCTACTTTTGAAAACATGCAGAAAACACCGGACTTATCAGCAGAGGGAAAGAAAATTCATCTGTCCATCAAACCGGTATAGTGCCTCTGGCTGAGGGAATTGACTTTAGGTCACGACGAATGTCACTCTAAAGCATGCAAACAAATCTCAAATAGGAATTTGTATATTTTTATATTTTATGACTTTCATTTCCCCTCAGTATTTCCTTTTTTATGAAAATGAAAAATGGGGGGGGACTTGATGTGTTTTTTCCCTGCCACAGTCAATAATTTATCTGCGTTTGTGGGGGGTGACAGTTGTTAATTTCAGAACCTGGCTGACGGGAGCAAATGGAACCCAGGACAACAAGATTGGCATGTTTTGCATAATGATGCCAAATGTTCCCAACACTTGTCACTGGGCTTGGGCTCCCTGTGAAATCATTTACAAGATGCATTAATATGCCTGCGTCACGTCTGTGCTTTCTCCCATTGAACTTGTGACAGAGTTCATGGGTAATGCAGTGCTAGGGGGTCGTAATCATAGCGGTTAGCTAGCAGTTGTAGCTACTGCTCATTGGCACGCTGGAACTGAGAAGAGTTCAAACATAATTAGGCGGCAGGATAGTGTGGTGGACAGGCGTGTTCAACCCCCATTCAAAAAGGTCCGGGGTTCAGTCCCTAATGTCCACAGCTTATCTGTAGGGAACCCTTGAGCAGGACGCCTCAACCCCACACCCTGAATGGCAAGCGTCTGGATTCACTGGACTAACAGATGTCCGCTAAACGATTAAATGGTACAAATCCAAACAGCGGATCAAGCGATTTCAGTATGCGGTTCAAATAGCAGAGGTCTGACATAGAAACACTGGGGACACACAATACTTTTCTGAGGAGCGTTGTAAACTTCACATCAGACCCTGTTACATCTGTCTATCCCTCTCGTCTAGACGATCACACGGTCAGGGTTGTAACCTCCTCGGTGGTCAATCAACACTGCACTCAGTTACTAACTGAGCTAGCAGATGGGGGGGGGGGGCTTTTAATGGTGAGCTCTCTCACTCTCTGTCATTCATTTCGACATTTCTCTCTCTCTCTCTCTGTCGGCCAGACCTTCTTGACCTTTTGCTGGATTGCTGCGGCCCAGACATCCGTGTCGGCCGTGTCTTTAGTGGCGATTGTCAGCGTGTGTCTTGAAAACACATCTTCCCAGACACACAAGCCACTTTGTCTCCCTTCTGGTTTTTTTCTTCTTCTTCTTCTTTTGGACTGGAATCACACCCATTATCATCGTGTCAGCTGCTACCCTTTTTTGGCGGGGGGTGGGTGGGGGGGGGGTGTTGGCACTCAGTTGGCGCACAGTACTAGAGAGAGATCGTCACTCACGTGGGTTTGACGTGCGCCGGGAGCTGGAGCTGTATGCTGTCATGTCCGCGTCGCTGCCGCTCCCAACAGTACCGCAAGGCCGCCGCTGCGCTCTGCCACCGACCCTCCCTGAGAGACGCCCCGGGAGCCACGCACGCTGCATAACGGATCATTATCACCGTCGTCGAACCCCGCCGGTTTCTGTTGCATTCAAATGAGGGGGAAATTGATATGTAGATTAGGTCTGCACACCTTATTACCAACCCCCACCACCCCCACCCTCTACACACACTCACACGCACACACACACACACACACACCATCCCTTTGCATGGCACAGGGTCACACATACACACACGTATGGGATGGAAGTGCTGCGGACAAGTTCACACCCCGGTGAATATAAATATACAGTTAAGGGAGACACACACACACACACAGGTGCGTGCGCCCATAAAACACATTCACATCCACTGCAAACCGCTCCCTTAAACGGAGCCACACATTCATGCATACGTGATCACAAATACATGCACACACATGTGTACTGATACACACACACACACACATCTGGTGCGACTTAGAGAGGAGAAGCCATTAAAAACACACATTATCGTGGGCCAAGGACATCCGTGTGAGAAGGAGTGTGGCTTTCTCTGCCACAAAGACACAAAAGTTGTATATTTCACAGCTCAGTGGCTGCAAACTATCAGCACCTGAGAGCACCATGTCCACACAGGAAAATCTGGTGTGTGTGTGTGTGTGTGTTCTCTTGCATGCGCACACATGCTTGTGGGGAATGATTAAAGCATCGGGATTGGGGGAGGAAGGGGGGGGCTTGCCAAGGTGAGTGTGCAGGTGTGCTGCGTTTGTGTGTGTGTGTGTGTGTGTGCGTGTGTGCGTGCGTGCGTGCGTGCGTGCGTGTGTTGGGAGACGGGATGGCAGGGGGGTTGTACTAAACAGCTTGTCATGCACTCTCTACACACTACACTACACACCACACCAAGCACACGGAGGAGGAGGAGGAGGGTGGGAGAAGCCTGCAGTGGGAGGGAGATGCTGCTGCTGCTGCTGCTGTGGACCTCGGCAACGCACCCAGCCAACCACTGGCATAACAAGGGCTACAGAGACTTGTTAGTCAGGCACGGGTTGCAGCGGCAGCCCCCATCTGTGGGCCTAATGGATGTCCTGTGGTCCACACCAGGGGAGGATTGCTTGCTGTGTGCTGGTGTCTGGTGGTCGTGGTACTGATGGTGGTGAATCCCCACGTCTTGATGGGCACGGTGCTCGCCACGTGACTCTAAACACTGCTTGCAGCTAGACTTTCCCGATGGACACAACAACATATGTTTCTTTAGTTTAGTATTTGGTTTGTGTACTACGTATACTACACTTGGGATTGGACCATGATTAAAGCATCTGGATGGGGTGGTGGGGGGTGGGTGTGGCTGGCGTAGCTTCTGGAAGTATGGGAAGGCGTTCTGGAACCCAGTAGACTTGAGAATGCTATTGGAGGACTTCTGGACGATGGTCACTTTATTCTTGCTGTCACAGGGCCAAACAACCAGTCGCCTGCAGCGAGAATGGCATTTGTGTGTGTGTGTGTGTGTGTGTGTGTGTGTGTGAGTTTGATCAGTTGGAGAGCAATGTGAATGAGAAATAATCCCCTCCAGTTGTACACCACTTTAATATTGTTTTAATATTGTATGGCACATTGCATATTGTACATTGTTAAGTGCCAAATGGAATAGAAAAATAATATAAAGGCCCATTATGTTTGAAGTGATGACTCCCTTCCAATTATAATGGGGCTTAGAGTCGCAGGGAAATGTGAAAACATCTTTTTGATGTATGAAGTTGTGTACCAATCGTTTTAAATCGTCTGCCACAGAAAGAAATCACACTTTAACTCAAGCATACTATGGAGCACATTGAACCTCATAAATTCATGGAGAATTTTGGAATCAAAATAGGGCCACATGTATTGCAGCTGCAACATCCTGAATGTATGAAAATAGTGTGAATGCATCAAAAATATCTGAACAAATAGATCACCATCACCACCATAGAGTGCGATTAATTTGCATAAACCAATTGCACAGTTTTTTCTATAATTAAATGTGCTGTATGTAAGAATCATGAATTCGTTCAGGGACTACATGTAGGATTTTACAGCACAAATCACTTTAAATTGGCAGTTAATTAGCAGGTTGTGGTTGAAGTTAAAAACATGAGAGCTTCCCCGACTCGCTCTGTTGCGTAGAACAGCTTTTGGGCTGATTTCTCTTATATTTGAGTCGGGTCGGATTTCGCAGGCAAAAGGAACAAAGTGACATGTAAGCGTGGATAATTAAAAAATATATATTTCGTAGCTTTTAGAAATGTGTAGGCCTACAATGTTTAATTAGAATTAGAACTAACATTAGTTTGTGATTGTTATTGTCTCAACCCACGGAGCTCAGAATGCACTTCTGATTCTTACATATAGTGCCTTTAAGTAATCCAGTTAACGTTAGTCTATTGAACAGGAGTTTATCTGATTTGATTGATTGATGATCTGTCTGGGCCGCAGGCGATCTGCCCCTTGGCTTCAAGAAAACAGCTAGAAAGGCTTGCCCACATGGGTCTGTGATTGGATAGTGAAATTATATTCCTGATTGGATAGTCATATGTTAATCTGAGCATCCCTATTGGCTATTAAAGAGGTGGCAATGTGGAACATAAGTATTTGTACCCACAGCTTTGGCTTGGACTCTTAGATTTGATTTGTAGCTCTAAACTTGGGATTCACACGTACATTTGACTCCTGTGTGAAAGTATTACGCTCAACTAACAGATAGAAGTATCCAAACCTTTCTGTACAACTTTGTGCAAATCCTTTTTGTGGAAATCTTTTTTCAATTGTTTACGGAATGTGTGCTCACAGATTCAAAAATGTAATCTATTGGTTCAGTACAAACACATTTGAATGTATTCATGCAAAATGTTTTCACACATTCAGATTTGAGGGCACACAGCCACAATACTTGTTCAGACCCTATTTTGATTCAATAGACAAACAAGCCAAGGCTGCGGTCACATGCATCATTACGAGAGGAACGAATTTCTAGCGATGGGTCCTGCTATTCTCTCAGCTGTCATCCGAAAGCGTGGAAGCAACACACAAACACACGCACACACACACACACCACACACACACACACTTCCCAACTGTCAGTAGAGTCCAGATGTTCCATCATGTTCTGCCGTGTGAGGAGAGAACAGTGGGAGTAGCTTCAGTCAGATAGGACTATATTGGTTTGCCTTCTTCTACAAGCTTTTTCTAAAATGTTACGCTTCTCCAACTTGTGAAGAAAGCGAATGTCTGAAAATGTGAAGTGCTGGAGCTGGAATTGACACAAAGTGTTAGCAGACTTTCAACATAGAAAAAAAATGTCAGTAAAACACATTCAACAAGGAAAGACATGATAAAATGGGTATACACTTGGAAAATGAGAACAAAGTAACGAAGGAAACTATATGATACTTGCTATGCAGATCAATGGTTTGTGACATTGAAGACAGTATAATGGATAACATGTTGAAAATGTCTTTAATGTCTGGTGAGCAGTTTGGAGAGAGGCTAACAGCTAACGTACTAATACAACACAATGCAACTGTTGTCACAGTAGTGTTCCCAACCTCTGTCCAGTTAAACCACCCTGGTTATCAGAATCAGAAATACACACATTGTCATCCTTTTATTGCAATAAATTCACAGTCATCAGTACAACCACAAAATGTCTAGTTTATTTCAATGTCCTTGCAATTACTATAATTTCAAATGTATGCATCCTGTGACATAAACAGACAGAAAGAAAGGAAATTAAAATAACTACACATTTCTCCATATATATAAATATAGGTCCATATACTGACAACAAGCCATGCATACTCACTAATATTAGCATGGCTGAGGTCCCAGTCTCCCTGGGTTGGTTTTTTTTTTGGCAGGTGAACACCATCATTGGTCGAAAGGGGGGGGAGGGGGAGCAGAGTAATTGATGTGCTCGCCGGCGGCTGTGGCCCGGGTGCCGTATACTCCCTATTTAATGTACTCAACGCTGCAGCAACAGTTACAACGATACTGCCTTTACTACGAAGCCACTGACCGCATACTGAAGCAGGCGTCTCCATCTCTATTGGCCCGCGATTGTTTTCCTGGAGTTCATTATTGAAATGGCTGCTGCTGCCGCTGCCGCTGCTGGTGGTTGTTTTATTGTATGTCTCAATGCTGTGTGGCGTATTTGCTGAATGTGTGTACTTGCTTGCTGGTCAGACCCGGTCCACAAGACTTTAGCTTGATGCTGCTGGCTAACAAGGCAAGATATTTATTTTTGTCTTGCCTCAGTGAGTTCCAACTAAGCCTCTGAAGTGGTTGAATTTAATCAATTCTCCTCTGCATCAAAAACACCTCAGACAGAACACAATCAATTGTTGTTTATGGCATCCATTTTGCAATTCTCTCTTACTGGTCAACCACAGAGTGCAATGTGTGTGTATTGTGTGGGTCAGTGCAAACTGCTTATTCGTGTCTGCGTTTGTATGTGAGAGAGAGAGCCATGTCTTCACATGCACCCCCTACAGAACAGACACAACACCAGACACACACACACACACACACACACACACACACACACGGGCTAAGGTTTTTTTGGCAAGGGCGTCAGGTGAATCTCTCGGATTACCTGACCCTCCCGACTTTGCCCTATGACTTCTCTCACGCTAGGGGGGAATGCCAGGGGATGCAGGGGGGGGTCAAGGGTGGCTTTCTTAGATTGACTGTACAATCAAAGGAAATCCCTGGTGCAGACCTCTTTTGATTGGTATGCCTCGTGTGCGAGCAAGAGACACACACACACACGGCACCAAATGCATCTATCCAACGCATTCCCATCCAGCCCATTTGTTAACACATTGTACCACGAGCCCTACCGCCTACCGATCCAAATTTCCCAAAGAAAAACTTCAAGCCAAAGGTATGTCGTGCGCTTTGTTCAGTTACCTCAGCAGCATTCCCCACCAACATCTGTGGGAATGTAGTGCACTTTGTGCCTGCCTCACCCGCCCGGCCTCCATGACATTTCACTGTGCGTCCACTACGCCTACGAGACCCGAGTCGATATCTACGAGCCCTGTCCACTGAACTGTAACTACTACTGTGTGGGAGCGTGGAAGAGGTCTGGGAGAGGCTCTGGGGAACTGTGCTGGGGAGTGCTGGGTTGCAGCCCGGGCGTGAGCCAGAGAGCACAGGGAGGAGCACTCGGCACCTGATGTTTTGACAGCCAAGGGTGAAAGCCGCCGAGTGGGGATTGTGACGTGAACAGTCCAACTTCACCCCACATTTATTTGCGGAAATAGAGTTGATGTTGCAAGCTGTGAACACACACACACGAAGCAGTACTGTCTTCCATTAGAAGATAGCCAAGCATGACAGATAACATATTCCTTGTTTTGTTTAATATATACATATCTATCTATCTATATCTATATGTACATATATATAAGCGGCGTAATAGTACGCAAAAGTCACGGTTTGGTACGAAAAATATGTCTTGGAAAACACACCCAGGTCTAGGTTTTATTTAAAAAGACAATCAGATAAATACAATATATAGTGTGCAGAAAGGGCAGATCTGCTGGCACAACACACCTCCTGGCTCAGTCACAACATGTGTTCAATGGACTGTAAAACACATTATAATATTTGTTGCATATATCATCGTGGTTGGCGTTAGCATCGCCTTTAATTTCACAGCTCACAGTCTGTTAATCAATTGAGGCCGTCTAAATGAATAATATTTTTGCATACACAGTAAATGACATGTTATGCGTGCTCTTATGACAAGACGTAGGTTTACCTACTGAATCTTAATGTGCTCTGGGGGGAAACGTTTTAACTTTGGTTCCACACACACACACACACACACACAAACACACACACACAAACAATATTAATCGGTTAAAAGAATGCTGTATTTGTTCGGAACACAAGCGCACCGAAGTGAAAGACCCATACCAACATTTTTCCATACAGATATGTGTACATTACACCCCTAATAGATATATACTGTATATCTATTAAGGGTGTAATGGGACAAATTGACTTATTGTAAGTCAAGTGGACAGAAGCGTCTACAAAAATGCCTGAAAATGTTAAATGTAAAATATATTTCCTAGTATAGAAAGGAGGCCATGTGTACGTGACCCAGATTTCCATGCAGGACTTCAATCCATCAACTCATTTATGAAATGACTTGGCTACTGCAGATTAACCAATTGAGAAAGCATATCAAAAGAAAGCCTACAATATGGTCAGATCATGGGACACACACACACACCACACACACACGACACACACACACACACACACACACACACACACACACAGACTTCCTTGTTTGGAGTTAGTTTATGTAGGTGGATGTAGGTCTGTCCGTATAAGTGTATCAATGTATGTAAGCATGCATATGTGACTATATCTGTATGCATACATGTGTGTGTATAGTTAGTGTTGTAGTACTCCAGAGACCGGTCCTCACTTTTAACGGTCCTTGGTCTTGTCTCGGACTCGACTGTAAATTGGTCTCGGTCTTGTCTGGTCTCAACATCGGGTCTGAGGGGTTTGTGCAGAAACCAAAGCAGCGAGCTCATGCTCATCACAAGACCTGACGCGGCGCTAGTACACTATGCAGCGCTAGTACACGACGCGGCGCTAGTACACGACGCGGCGCTAGTACACGACGCGGCAAATATGCTAGTACAACGACGCGGCGCTAGTACACGACGCGGCGCTAGTACACGACGCGGCAAATATGTTACATTGGATATTTTTTCCTAACGACTGCTCACAGACTTCATCTGTAAAGTATAATTTTAAATAGGTTACATATTTCCCATTCTTTAGACAGTTGTTGGAGTGCAAGATGGTGTTGCAGGTGTTTGTTGTTTTGTCAGATGACTTTGGGACCAGTCAGTACCAGTCATGTCAGTCCTCAACAGCACACTAAAGTGAAAAGGGAGTCTCAATCCTCTAATAGTGCAGGAACAGCCGTCATGCAATTGCTACACATAGTTGATCTCACCCAGTCTGTGAAAACATTTCCAGTGAGCTCCCAGTCACAATGACATGCTCTGTCTCTGTATTGTTCTGCCTGTAGTTGAAATAATACCGTCTAATATGTATTGAATGTAAACTGTGGCTGAACCCCAGTATGCTGCTGTTCTTCATTGTATTGTTCAAGTATTGGTGTAACTTAAACACTAGTCTGGTTTTTTTTTCCGGTCTCGACTTGGTCTCGGTCTTGGTCTCGACTTGGTCTTGGTCTTGACTTGGTCGGTCTTGGTCTTGGTCTTGGTCTTGGTCTCGATACCCTCTGGTCTTGGTAGTGTCTTGGTCTCGGTTTAGGCGGTCTTGACTACAACTCTAATATTTAGGGCTGTCAAACGATTACAATTATTAATCGCGATTAATCGCATGATTTTGAGTTGGTCTCGGTCTTGGTCTCGACTTGGTCTTGGTCTTGACTTGGTCGGTCTTGGTCTTGGTCTTGTCTTGGTCTCGATACCCTCTGGTCTTGGTAGTGTCTCGGTTTAGGCGGTCTTGACTACAACTCTAGTGTATATGCATGTAGGCATGCGTAGATCTCTGTATGCTGATCCATTTGGGTATACAGTATGTATATGAGGACTGACATGACTGGTACTGACTGGTCCCAGTCATCTGACAAAACAACAAACACCTCCAACACCATCTTGCACCTCCAACAACTGTCTAAAGAATGGTCGTGGTGTACTAGCGCTGTAGTGTACTAGTGCTGTAGTGTAGGCCTACTAGTGCTGTAGTGTACTAGCGCTGTAGTGTACTAGAGCTGTAGTGTACTAGAGCTGTAGTGTACTAGTGCTGTAGTGTAGGCCTACTAGTGCTGTAGTGTACTAGCGCTGCGTAGTGTACCAGTGCTGTGTAGTGTACTAGTGCTGTAGTGTACTAGCGCTGCGTAGTGTACTAGTGCTGTGTAGTGTACTAGTGCTGTAGTGTACTAGTGCTGTAGTGTACTAGTGCTGCGTAGTGTACTAGTGCTGTGTAGTGTACTAGTGCTGTGTAGTGTACTAGTGCTGTAGTGTACTAGTGCTGTGTAGTGTACTAGCTGCTGTAGTGTACTAGTGCTGTGTAGTGTACTAGTGCTGTAGTGTACTAGCGCTGCGTAGTGTACTAGTGCTGTGTAGTGTACTAGTGCTGTAGTGTACTAGTGCTGTAGTGTACTAGTGCTGTAGTGTACTAGCGCTGCGTAGTGTACTAGCGCTGTAGTGTACTAGCGCTGTGTAGTGTACTAGTGCTGTAGTGTACTAGTGCTGCGTAGTGTACTAGTGCTGTGTAGTGTACTAGTGCTGTAGTGTACTAGTGCTGTGTAGTGTACTAGTGCTGTAGTGTACTAGTGCTGTAGTGTACTAGTGCTGTAGTGTACTAGTGCTGTGTAGTGTACTAGTGCTGTAGTGTACTAGTGCTGTGTAGTGTACTAGTGCTGTAGTGTACTAGCGCTGTGTAGTGTACTTGCGCTGTGTAGTGTACTAGTGCTGCGTAGTGTACTAGCGCTGTGTAGTAGTGCTGTAGTGTACTAGCGCTGTAGTGTACTAGCGCTGTAGTGTACTGGTGCTGTGTAGTGTACTAGTGCTGCGTAGTGTACTAGCGCTGTAGTGTACTAGCGCTGCTGTAGTGTACTAGCGCTGCGTAGTGTACTAGCGCTGCGTAGTGTACTAGCGCTGCGTCAGGTTTAGTGATGAGCGTGAGCTTGCTGCTTGGTTTCTGCACAAACCCCCTCGAGACCTCGATGTCTGAGACCAAGACAAGACCGAGACCAAATACAGTCGAGTCCGAGACAAGACCAAGACCAAGTAAAAGTGAGACCGGTCTCGAGTACTACAACACTAATATACACACACATGTATGCATACAGATATAGTCACATATGCATGCTTACATACATTGATACACTTATACGGACAGATCTACATCCACCTACATAAACTAACTCAAACAAGGACGTGTGTGTGTGTGTGTATGTCCCAAGATCTGACCATATTGTAGCTTTCTTTGATAGCTTCTCTTGTTAATCTGAGTGCAAGTCATTTCATAAATTAGTTGATGGATTGAGTCCTGCATGGAAATTGGGTCACGTTACAATGGCTCCTTTCTATACTAGAAATATATTTACATTTACATTTCAGGCATTTTGTAGACGCTTCTGTCCACTTGACTTACAATAAGTCAATTTGTCCCATTACACCCCTAATAGATATACAGTATATTAGGGGTGTGATGTACACATATCTGTATGGAAAAATGTTGGTATGGGTCTTTCACTTCGGTGCGCTTGTGTTCCGAACAAATACAGCATTCTTTTAACCGATTAATATTGTTTGTGTGTGTGTGTTTGTGTGTGTGTGTGTGTGTGTGTGGAACCAAAGTTAAAACGTTTCCCCCCAGAGCACATTAAGATTCAGTAGGTAAACCTACGTCTTGTCATAAGAGCACGCATAACATGTCATTTACTGTGTATGCAAAAATATTATTCATTTAGACGGCCTCAATTGATTAACAGACGACCCTGTGAGCTGTGGGAAGGGCGAATGCTAACGGCTCAACCACGAGCTATATGCTATATGAATTCAACAATATTATAATTGGTTTTAAGCAGTCCATTGACCATGTTTGGGTTGACCTGAGCAGGAAGGTGTGGTTTGGTGCGCAGCAGATCTGGCTCGTTCCTGCACCCTATATATGTGGTGTTTATTCTTGTGATTGTCTTAAATACAACCTTAGACCTGGTGTGTTTTCCAAGAACATTTTTTTTCGTGCCGCAAACCGTGACTTTTTGCGTCTATTGACGCCGCTTATAATATATGTACACTCATGGATATAGATGGATAGACTATGTATATATTTAAACCAAACAAGGATGTGTTTTATTGTGCATGCTTGGCTTTATTTCTAATTGGACGAGACAGTATGGCTTTGTGTGTGTGTGTTGGAGCTTGCACACATCAACTCTATTTCCGCAAATAATTGTTGCGGGTGAAAGTTTTGGGAGTTGTTTTCCCAGTCACAGAATCCCCCCTCGGCGGCTTTCACCCTTGGCTGTCAAAACATCAGGTGCCGAGTGCTCCTCCCTGTGCTCTCTGGCTCACGCCCGGGCTGCAACCCAGCACTCCCCAGCACAGTTCCCCAGAGCCTCTCCCAGACCTCTTCCACGCTCCCACACAGTAGTAGTTACAGTTCAGTGGACAGGGCTCGTAGATATCGACTCGGGTCTCGTAGGCGTAGTGGACGCACAGTGAAATGTCATGGAGGCCGGGCGGGTGAGGCAGGCACAAAGTGCACTACATTCCCACAGATGTTGGTGGGGAATGCTGCTGAGGTAACTGAACAAAGCGCACGACATACCTTTGGCTTGAAGTTTTTCTTTGGGAATTGGATCGGTAGGCGGTAGGGGCTCGTGGTACAATGTGTTAACAAATGGCTGGATGGGAATGCGTTGGATAGATGCATTTGGTGCCGTGTGTGTGTGTCTCTTGCTCGCACACGAGGCATACCAATCAAAAGAGGTCTGCACCAGGGATTTCCTTTGATTGTACAGTCAATCTAAGAAAGCCACCCTTGACCCCCCCTGCATCCCCTGGCATTCCCCCCTAGCGTGAGAGAAGTCATAGGGCAAAGTCGGGAGGGTCAGGTAATCCGAGAGATTCACCTGACGCCCTTGCAAAAAACACCTTTTATGTGTGTGTGTGTGTGTGTGTGTGTGTGTGTGTGTGTCTGTCTGTAGGGGGTGCATGTGAAGACATGGCTCTCTCTCTCACATACAAACGCAGACACGAATAAGCAGTTTGCACTGACCCACACAATACACACACATTGCACTCTGTGGTTGACCAGTAAAGAGAGAATTGCAAAATGGATGTCATAAACAACAATTGATTGTGTTCTGTCTGAGGTGTTTTTGATGCAGAGGAGAATTGATTAAATTCAACCACTTCAGAGGCTTAGTTGGAACTCACTGAGGCAAGACAAAAATAAATATCTTGCCTTGTTAGCCAGCAGCATCAAGCTAAAGTCTTGTGGACCGGGTCTGACCAGCAAGCAAGTACACACATTCAGCAAATACGCCACACAGCATTGAGACATACAATAAAACAACCACCAGCAGCGGCAGCGGCAGCAGCAGCCATTTCAATAATGAACTCCAGGAAAACAATCGCGGGCCAATAGAGATGGAGACGCCTGCTTCAGTATGCGGTCAGTGGCTTCGTAGTAAAGGCAGTATCGTTGTAACTGTTGCTGCAGCGTTGAGTACATTAAATAGGGAGTATACGGCACCCGGGCCACAGCCGCCGGCGAGCACATCAATTACTCTGCTCCCCCCCCCCCCCCCCCTCGACCAATGATGGTGTTCACCTGCCAAAAAAAAACCAACCCAGGGAGACTGGGACCTCAGCCATGCTAATATTAGTGAGTATGCATGGCTTGTTGTCAGTATATGGACCTATATTTATATGCTATATCTTCTCATGGTTTTAATGTCCCTCTCTAAATCACCCATATTCTAAGCCGCAGGTGTTCACAAGTCTTACACACTTGCTTCCGTATGCAACTCCTGACCCGCCAAACTGAAACTGAGGGGCCTGGCTGTTATATCCCCCCACTCCCCACCCCCCTGTTTTCCCCAGCAATCTACGGGAACATTTTATCCTATAGAAAACGAGCGAACCCAATCGTGGCAACGGACAGTAACGGCCTACGGAGAGGTGAGTGCTCCCTCGCTCATTCATCAGGAGAAGATGGACGGAGGTGTGCGGCAGCGGGGGCGGCCAGACAGATTTCCCCCCCGCGGCGCCAGGAGAACTCATTAAGGAACGCCGGGATCGATAGGAGGAGTGTAAGACAGCGGCGAGCGGAGCAACGCCAGGCCCGGGTCGGCGGCCGCCAGCTCACTGCGGATCAGCCCGCTGAGCCTGGGTTGACTTCCAACACCTTTCATCCGGCCATCGCACCTTCAAATATTCAACTACCATCCTTTTTTTATTGTAGGTATTGTGTTTTTTTTGTACCCTGCTCACCCATTCGCGAGACCGGACCGGTGCCTTTGGTTTGTCGCAGGGGTTTTCATATTCCCTTTGTCTGAGCTAGGGGGAGAGACAAGCATCCTCATCCATATCTTAGTTAATTCCCTTGGCTCCCCGGAGATCTTTAATATGAACCCTCTGTGGCCTCAAAATAGAGCCCCTGTGCGTTGCCCCCGTGTGTGGTGAACTGTGTGCGCACACCGCGCAATACATCTGCTGCAAGCAACACGTAATAATTATAAAATGTAGGCAAGCTGCTAATTGTGCGCTATGCAATATGCTACCCATACACCACCTCATAACACGTGAAACAGGTTCAATCTAGGAGTGATGTAGAAGCTATTAAGTATAATGAACCATATTGAATCATATCATCAATCATCAAATTGCTCAAATAAGTTTATAACTGTGTTGGAATGCGTTCATCCTGATTATTTGTACGCCGTGGCAAACTATTTAAAAAATCTTTCAATTACCCTTCAACGAGGATCCAACTGATAATCAAAAACAAAATCTATGAATCATGTTGTCAATATCTCCCACACGGGCGGGATATTTTCACTTGCTGGTGGTCAGATTGCCTCGAGTTTCATCATGTATTGTACTTCACCTTGTCTCCCTCTCCGTCGGGATGGGGATATTGGCAGTATTCCACAGTTAATTACTGGTAATATGAGCCTCACGTTCTCCCCGCACGCGCGCGTCTGTCTGTTTAGCTTGACGCTCTGTCTGCTTGTCTGTCAAAATCTCTCATGAGCCATCGGGTTTTGTTTACGTCTGCTGCGCCGATGCAGACCGGACCGCTGGACGTGCTCTCGCTGGCAAAGAAAGGGAGACACAAACACAACAGCAAACCACAAAACACAAAACACAACATATTACCAGAGCAAAAAAAAACTTGAGGAAAGGGGAAGGGAACAGGAAGAAATGCTCCCCCCCCCCCCCCCCCCCCCCCCCCTTGCCTGGAACACACTCCAGAATGACCTCAAACTGCCTGAGCTGATTTCATATGATGCCTTTGGCTCAATCTTAATGGACTTATATGTAAGACTTATATTTAAGAATTTAAGTGTTGGACATTGACCACGTTTACATGGACAGCAATATTCCGACTGCTGACCTTATTCTACCATTCTTACCATGCTGCATTACCTTTCATCATTATGTGCAATATTCTTTATATCATGTGCAATACTTCCTCTTACCATTATTATTATTACCCTTTTATTACACTTCAATTATTGCAAAATTGTTTTTGCTGACTGAATATCTTATCTTATATAATTTTGTATTATTCTACTGTTTATTTCTCTATTGTTTTATTCTATTGCTATGCAACCTGGCACAAGAATTTCCTTCGGGAACAATAAAGTTCCATCTTATCTTATCTTATCTTAAATAAGACAATATTTCGATTACGGTGTTTACTTGAGTTGCTTACAGAATATTCCACTCATATTCCCATTTACATTTTACAGAGCATAGTCCGATTAATGACTTACAAATTACATCTCCTACGCTATACGTCCGACTTTCCCCTCCAGAATTTGACCCGCAAACCTGAAATACAATGCAATGCATGAAGCTCCCGTATAACCTTTTGAGTGTGTTCTCTTTATTATTTTGCAAAGGCTTCAACTGCAAGTCGTTTAGTGCAGCCATCTTGTTTAGCAATGCGTCATCAAGCAGGTGGCAACTGCCGTATGTGTCGCAAAATGCTGCAAAAAGTCCAATAGGACATTATAGTGCAATTAAGGTAGATATCTACATAATGCGACTAAGATCGGAATACTCCACATGTCATATTTTGATTGCTTATTAAGATAAGTTAAGATAAAGACTGGTGTTTACATGGCAGTGTCTTATTCAGACTATTGTCTTAATCGGGTTAATATCGGAATATTGCTGTCCATGTAAACGTGGCCATTGTCTCTGTAACTCATTAATTATCTGTGCAATCCTAAAGCTTAAAATGTTTGATCATTGTATGTGTGTTTTTTAATGAAACCTAAATGTATCTGTGTGTTGTTACGCTGCTGAGATTTGAAGACTATAAAACATGTCATAAAAAAAGAAAGAATAGCAGAGAGGAGTGGAGATGAGAGGAGATGAGCGCAAAAGATAGGAGAGATGGGAGAGGAGGAGATGAGCGTACAGGAGAGGAGAGAAGGAAGCAGAGTAGAGAGGAGTGCAGGTGGTGGCTTCTGTTGCAGTTAATTACCTTGCATGGCTCATTAAGTCCAAGCTACTCACTGAACAGAGGGGGAAAATACAGAGGAGTAAGTGTTAACATCCAGACAGGAAACCAGAGCTCCAATCTCCATCTCCCTGTCGTCACCGAACACCAGCGGCCGGCAATTATTTCACAGGTCACCGGCAGCGATCCAGGAGGCCAGCACCAGGAACCTCTTCCGGACAACTTGACTTAAAGAAGGGACTCCAGTGCATTAAGCTCCCATACTGCTTGTCAGTTATTGTGCTAAAAGCCCTCCTTGGCGACCTGCACCCTCCATTAAGCTGCAGACGTTACCATCTTGCACGGATATTTACTGCCAACGCATCGTATTAAACTCGGGGGTGTGGGGGGTGGGGGGGGAACACACACCCAGGCTTCTACGCTTTAATGGAGGAGTACATAAATGCTCTGCCTTCACCCCCCTGCTGTAGTATCACCCATAAAGGGCATTATATTGCCTGGGTAGAGGCTGTACGGCTGTGAGGCCTAAATACCTGATGCCAAATGTTTCTCTCGTTTCGTTTTTTTTACTGCTAAGGAATACTTAATGTGAAAACCGAAATGGCAGCGTAGCAAAAGTGGTGTGCGTCATCGTGAGGGTTTGTGTATTTACCGTAATTGTTTCCCTTCCTCTGGTTTTTATCTTGTCTTCTTTTATCCATTCCATCTCTGTACTTAAGGCTGTTAATGGACAGCCATTGCAGCTGTAAAAAGGATAGAATGCAGAGATTCATATTTGACATACATGTGCATGCTGACAGATGCTGGCATTCATGGACGAATTAAAGGGACAATTCGTTTTTGCTTTTATCAACAATGGCCACGCTTGTTAAGTCTGTTTCTGATGGGTCTTTATTTCCTGATGTCGTTAAGACATCATGTCCTCCTGTTTGTACACCAATGACAAAATAAATACACAGCTGGTGGTGGTGTCCCTGACTCTATTGAGTCATAAAGTTTAGTGAAACAATTACAATTAGCATTGTTATGGTTATTTTCTTTTCTGTTTTTTTCTTGTTAGCATTGTTATGTGCATATACAAATATCAATCTTGGGTTTGAAGAGAATCACACGTTATCTACAACCAGATAACGAATTGAATGAATGAATGAATTCTTCTTCTTATTACTGAACCCTTTGGCCGGTAGGTGAACTGCAGCCTGATGGAGCTGGAGCAGCATTTAGAGCACTGGAGTACTAGCTCTGTGGGTTGAGACAATAACATGTTACCGTATGTATAATCAATATGTTAGTTATAATCATAAATAAACATTGTACCAATTAAAAAGCTATGAAAGAGTAGACATTTTTGCCATTATCTACGCTGACACATCACTTCCTTCCATTTTCCCAGCAAGATCCACCAGGGCTAAATCAAACAGAAATCAGCACACAGGCTGTTCTACTCAATGGCGAGAGTCGGGGGAAGGTATCGTTTTGGGTTTTTTTTCAATTACAACCTGTTCATATGCTGCCAAATTAAAGTATAGTGTCATGTATGAGCAACTTTCTGTCAATAAATTCCATGAAGCCTTCCAAGTGTTGTCTTGCAGGTGTTTTACACCTGCGTGTGCTTATTATTGGCATTGGAGTTGGCGGCAATCAAACAATCAGAATGAATCTCCCTCGGCGCCTGCATGTATGGATACACTGGAGGCGATAATGAGCACCCGCAGAAGAAGAACACTTGGGCAAACGTACGGCTTCACAGAATTTATTGACATAAAGTACGACACGTAGGCTTTTGTGAAATTACCCAAGCTGTTGGTAGAGGTGCAACTTTGGTGAGTTAATGGCCATTAAATACAAGCAGATAAGAATTTAATTTTCGTATATAGGGAGAGTCAACGAAGGGAATTGCGAAGGTAGGGAACGTCCTCACGGCTGTTTGTCTTGTCATGATGCCAAGAACTGCTTTGCATCTTCCTTTTGGTTTCACTTGAATGAATTAAACTAGCTAGACAACTAACATTAATTCCATTCATCCAATCTCAGACTGATAAACGTTCAACGAGAATTATTTTCTTTCAATTGAGTTTGTGTAAAGGGTTACGGCTTCCAAGCAGAGCAGTTTAAACTCTCGAGTGTTCTACAGAGTTTAGAAATCAAATGTCTTTAAAATCCAGGACTGATGCTGGGAGCGTGACAGAAGACCATGAGCGGGAGTTTAATGGATGCAGAACGGTAAGATCCTTCGGCTAAATGCTAATGTTTTCATATATTACTTGTATTGGATAAAACAAGTTGAAAAAGTTATCTTGTTCTCATTCAGCTATATTAAACAAGCATTCTCCTTCACTAGGACTACATTCAGGATGTCTCTGTTGTGGTTTATTTTCTATTTGAGCCATGATTTTGTATTTTAAGTTGACAGTAACACTTGCAAGCAAATTATAGAAATGGTGCAAATTAAGGCAGAATAACCATTAAGATACAAGATGTATCCATGTACGGCTGGCTATTGGGGTTGGGAGAGAAATTGAATAAAATAAATGATAGGTCTATTTGCATATTGTGAGCTGTTGCCTGAATTTACTAAAGACAAATAATATCATAAAATAATATTTACATCATTCTTTGAACAGGGAGCAGAAACATGTCCAGTGTGCAAATAAAGTGAGGGAGACATCTCGGTTGGTGGGTCATCTGAAGTCCTGGTGGTGATGACTTGTGTGACCAGCCCCCCCCCCCTCCCGCCAAGGAAGGTAAACTCTTCTTCAACTTAATAGGGTTCTCATCAGGATGTTTATATATATATGTATGTGTGTGTGTATATATACTGTATGGTGGAGCGAGCACATTGGCAATCCGTCCTCCAGAAAAGTGTGTGCGCCCTTGAAGCTCTGTTGAGTCAGACTCGAACTCAGACCAAGAGTGTATCTGAAAAAACACTAACTGCTTCGACACAGCACATACATAAGTTTTAATGAATATAACCGTTTCAGAAATTAAATGGGGAAAAAACGATGCCGCAAACTCAATGTCTATGTCACGACAACCCTATTTTGAAAAGTTACATTGTAGTGGTGGAGAGGAGCATTTTGGCCACTATTACATTGTTTGAGGAGAGCCCTGAGCCCAGTAAATCTGATTATCTATAAAAATCCAGGAGAGCGGCCAGGAAACTTTGTTTGAAACTAAACCCCCTAAAAATGCTCCCTTTCTCCACCATTGAGAAGTGTCGCATTTACGACGCTGTGGTGGATGTGATTAACTGGCGAGATGGATTTTGGAACCAGTCACGATGGTCAGAAATGGGCTGGGAGCCGACCACCTACACTGTCCGTTTTTTGTGTTTTTGTCCACATGAGAAGCTGAATCAAATCAACACTCCTCTGTCCAAACTTCCTCCCTGCAAACTCAGCAATGAGATCCATTTGTAGTCCAGTGTGGCTGCAATGTGCTTCTTCTAAGTTTTAAACTTGTCATCAGTAGCTGGGCAGCTCTAATAATGGGATTAAATGTGTTCAAGTTAAAAAATATACACATTTCTACTGACGCTAATGGTAATAATGCATTAATAGTCATGCCTGATGGCCCTGCTCTGCCCCCCCTTGCCGTGGCCCTGATTGGCGGGTAGATCAGAGGAAAGGTGTGGAATCCGCCACCACTTTTGAGTCAGCTGATGCAGAGAAATTCTATTGGAGGGGGAAATGGTCGGGGACAACGAGATGGGGAGGATATAAGAGAGAGAGGGAGGGAGAGAAACTTCAATGAGGTTATTAGAGAGGAGTAGACAGCAGCAGCAGGACAGGGAGAGGACAGCCCAGATGTGTGCTAGACGGTGAAGAACTTCACAGTGATTGGTTGTTGATCCCTTCATGCTCTTCTTGTTCAAACGCTGCACAATGTCTCAATTTCAGTGCGGGCCTATGAAAAGACTAGGCCCACACGTCAACACCGTTCACCCCATCCATGGATGTCTACGCTGACAATAGCGTCGGTCTGCGCTAAAAATAACTCTCAGGCATCCACGGTTACATAATACAAAAAGATCACATTGTCATAATCATAACTATAATATGAATAATATACAGACGGAAAATCCTGGCTAGGGGTAACAAGCCACTTAGTGTCAGAGGAGGAACTGTATTTCATGGAGAGGGTGTACGGGTATGGGTCAGGTGGTCTGTCAGGTGGTCTTTCAGCTGAGGTGTGGAGGTAATTGTAATTGAGGAGGCAGACTTTGAAGGTGACAAAGGATTTGACAGAAAGCCAGTGAAGTTGGGAGTGACTTGCTTTTTTTTTTCTTAACCTACTTTCTCTATTATTAAAACTGCACCAGTTTTAACCCATGATTTTTTTCTCATTTTTTAAAGCCCCCTTGGGGGAGCTCCAATTTAAATGGGCCATCTGATTAGAATGACCTTGAATGGTATCCATTCCACGGGATAACGGAGCTGAAAGTCAAGATGGATACTACGTTTCGTCAACACTCCTCACAGCGAGTGTAGGCTGTGTTAATTAACTCATTGATTGAGGTGGGAGGTTCATTTTAAAAAGCAGTGTACCACGTCTGGAAGACATAAAACGCTCCCATGCATACCAATACACAACTGGAGAAGCCTCCAAGGACACATTTAGTATCTATTTTTTAATATATATTTTTCCCAGGCCAGACATTAAAATTGTGGGTGTAGGTGTGTGTGTGGGGTGATTCTCTTGTTATTCTTGCATTAATTGCCTCATAGACTTATGCGTGTGCTTGGTTGGAAAATACAATGGGGATTTCACAAAACAGTTTTTCATTCATTCATGTAACTCATTATCATTATTGTATGATTACTGGCTATTAGCTGTATAAATGCAAACACAAAATCACAGGAAAACGTAGTAGACCTCGTCAGCCTTGACTTGGAAATATGGTGTTGTGTATGGTTCTTGTTCAATTATTTGTAACCCAAAGAAAACGATTCACATTGTGCATACAAAATTACGTCCGAACTCTAATTGTAATAGAACAGAAAATTACATGTGAAATAGTCTCTATGCACTTGTGACCTTGCAGTTTGCCTGTTTTGGGGGGCAACGGATAATTTTTATCCGGCCCGCAAATCATTCATGAGAACATCAATGATCAGATCATTTTTCCTTTTTCTGAGCACAAATGAGAGTCAGTTCAATCTCCTCCAATGGGAAACCTTTTTATCCGTTTTGTCCCACCCTACGACCCCATTACCCTTCACACTATTTTTTGTGCTGTCTCTGCTGTGGCAAAAGGTTTCTATAGATAAATGTCATTGTCCACGTTGAAAAGGCCAGAGGTTGATAATGAAAATCGACAATTCAACAAAGAGTCGACTGAAATATCTATTTTGTAATGTGGGACCAAAGCCCATATGTTTCATCTGCAACGAGTCAATCGCAGTCACAAAATAATACAATCTGAGAATGCACTGCACTGCTCGTTGAGTCAAAGTGCAGAGCGGAGGGAGTCTCCCTCCATGTTGCATTGCTTCTGGGTTAAAAAAAAAAGAAACCATTCACAGCAGGGAAAGCAGCCGACCCAGACAGAGTTCCCCCCCCCGTGTCTTCAAGACCTGCACGGACCAGCTGGGTCCTGTGTTCTCTGACATCTTCAACACATCACAAGTCTGTCATCCCAGTGTGCTTCAACGAGACAACCATTGTGCCATTACCTAAGAAGACTATGGTATCAGGCATCAATGACTATCGTCCAATGGCTTTAACACCCATAATGAAGTGCCTGGAGAGGTTGGTCATGACACATAAACAGGATTATTCCCACTAAGGATTATCAGCCATCTCCCTGACACTACACACTGCCCTGGAACACCTAGACAGGAGGGACACCCACATCAGACTGTTGTTTATTGACTACAGCTCTGCATTCAATACCATTGTTCCATCTAAGCTGGTCCTAAAACTGAGGGCCTAGGCCTGGGCATCCCATCTGCAATGGATTATGGACTTCCTGACAGGCAGGCCTCAAGTGGTGATGATTGGTAGCATTACCTCATCCACTCTGGTCCTCAACACTGGAGCGCCACAAGGCTGCTGCCTCAGCCCATGGCTGTACTCTGTCCACACATGACTGTTCAGCCATACACGGCAGCAACTAGATCATCAATTTGATCTAGCAGACAAAACCACAGTTATGGGCCTGATAAGCAACGATGACGGAGTACAGAGATGAGGTAGCCCACCTGACGAGGTGGTGCAAGGACAACAGCCTTGCACTGAATGTCAGCAAGACCAAGGAGCTCATCATGGACTTCAGGAACCACCGAGGGCCCACTCCCCCATCAACACAGACGGTCCCGTCTATGTTGCTTCGGTCAATTGCTTCCGTTTCCTGGGACTACAGATTTCTGACGACCTAGCGTGGATCCACAAGAAGGCACACCAGCACCTCTACCCCCTGAACTTTTACCGTGGCACCATAGAAAGCATCCTGTCGGGTGGTCTCACTGTGTGTCATGGCAATACGACTGCACAGTACAGGAAATCCATCCAGAGGGTTGTCGTCAAGGACGCCGGAAAAGATCATCGCATGTGCACTTCTATCCATTGAGGAGATCTTTCGGTCCAGGTGTCGGAAAAAGTCCAGCTCAATCATACAGGACCAAAATCACCCTGGACACCAACTGTTCTCCCCCCTGCAATCCGGTTGCCGGTTCTGCAGCATTCGAACCAGGACAAGCAGGTTCAAGAACAGTTTCTACCCACAGGCAGTGCGCCTACTCAACTGTTAATACTGTTAATCGCTCAATTATTGGACTTATTGGACTATTATTGGACTTACAATTACACTAGGAACTCGGCTACATAGCATGCAGGTACTCTCACTGTACTGGACTTCACTGGTCGCTTATCATTTCTCATTATACTTTATCATATTCCATAGGAAGTTGCTGCTACTATTTACAATTAACTATTTTTTATGCAAAAAATATTGTACTGCACGCGGACACTTGAGTACATTTTTGCACCACCCGCCATAGTATTGCTACTCGTACTTGCTACTTTTTACTGTACTTATACTAGATATTTATCTTCACTAATTGTTTAGAATGGTTTTAGAATGTATGTTTAGAAGAATACTGCAGGAGTGAATGGGGAGTAAGCATTCCATTGTACTTGTTACATATGGCAATAACGAAGCTTGCACTGAAACAGTGAAAGACGTGAAAGACATGCTGTCCTTGAAGATGTAGTGAGCGACGATAGTCAAGCAAAAATAAGTTCGTCTTTTGGAAATACACCAATGTCCGACACAACAATCAGATGCTCTTGCAACAGCTATATTCAAAATCCTTTTGGATAAGTGAAAACAAGCAGACATGATGTCGCTGGCTGCTGATGAGTCAACAGACCGGAGCGATGGAGCAGATTTGTGCATGTAGGCATGAGTCTTGATGGAGAGTGTTTTTGAGACACGGTGCTTGGATGTAAATAACATCACTTGTTCCTTGATCTACAGTATTTATATATCAGGCCATTTCTGTTGAATGGTTATATCATTATCAGTTGTTGTTGTTGTTGCTTGATTGATTCATGGCCGAGACCATGATTGTTCATTTGATTAATATGAATCAAATGATTAATAAGATTAGGCTATTTGTATAAGATATGTCTTCCGATCTGCCATATTAATTGAATCAGGTTAGCCTGTATCTTTTGAGTAGTAATTTATTGAAATAAAGAATAGATCTATAGAATACATCGGGTCTACGAAGAAATGTATGACTTGACTGCCCTATTTTGTATGTTAGATAAACACATTATGAATAAACACTCTATATAACAAATGTACTGCACTAAATCATAATGACAATGTTATCTCTATAGAGAACAAGGATACATGCTTAGTCCAAATACTGGCTTCTCTGACAACAATGCTACCGCCAATATGTTCTCCTTGAAATGTCCATGCCGGGCCGGATCGTCTGGTTTTTTTTTTTATCTGCGAGTTATTCATCTTCGAGTACCCCGGGTTGCCAGATATGAAACAAATTGCCACACAACAGAGTGCTGTAGACATGGACTCAAGCAAGCAAGCTACTTTTGTTCCTTCAATAAAAAATAGGCTAACAGTCACATTTATTTAACTGTTCCAACTTTGTTGAACTATCAACGTAAAGGTACTATGTGTAAGAATCAGAAAATCCTTCTCACTTGGCCTTTGGCCAGTAAAGTGAACTGCAGCTTGCTGGAGTGTGAGCTTAGTTATGATCATCAAACATTGTACAAATGACAAAGTTATGACAGACCAGACATTTTTGCCATTATCCACGCTTAGACATCACTTCCTTGCTTTTACCCGGCAAAAATGGACTCGGTTCTAATATAAGAGAAATCAGCCGACAGCCTGTTCTACGCAACAGAGAGAGTTAGGGAAGGCCTCATTATTTTGGTTAAATGACATCATGTTCATATATTGACATTTTAAGTGATTCATTCATGTACAAATCTTACACAGTCCCTTTTAAGAATGTAGAGTAGCAAAAACAAAGGCTGTAATATTTGGCATCACTGCGGCCTGTACGGGGCCAAAGCAGGAGCCATCCAACATTTGGTCATTTGCAGAAATCCCCATAATGCAGTGTGTTCATATGCTTCTTCTACCCAGAGATGTCAGCAAGAGGTCCTGGCAGGGACTTGTAGCGTGTGCTTCTGTCAAACACAATGTCCAGCTTTACAACACACAGTGATGAGTGACATTCATTGGTGTACTCAACATGACTTGTTTAATCTAACCATATTCCATAGGAAGTGGCTGATGACGTAATACATTACTGAAGGGAAAGCATGAACAACTTGGCAAAGATCTTGAATCTCTAAGCATATACGGTAGTTTTAAGCACTGAACTATGGTGAGCAACTGTATGGTATCATGGTGTTTCTATTAATCAAAATTCACAAGTATGCGTTTATCCAAACAGACTAACCCTAACCCTAATGAATCAATATTTATCTTTGATTACCTAATTCCCCCTTCGGACGTTGTTTGTTGCCATGGTGATGGTCATTAAGCCTACTGGGCCTCCTTTCAGAACCGATAAGGTCATACAAGTGTGCTTAGCTCAATACAAAAATACAATTGACATGTATATGAGACATGGCTACATAACCCCCCCCCCCCCCCCTCCCTCCTCCGATAATCCTAGCAACCTGCGTGTTTGTACGTCTTGGCATTTATTAATGGCACTTAGCATTGTTGTTCGTTCTCAGATGTTGTATCATGCTTAGAATTGCACGCCTGCCCAGCTACTTATGCAGGCAACTTGGCAATTATGAAACTCGTTCTATTCGTCTCGTAAATATGAATGCTCGAAAAACAGCTCTATTCTTATCTTCAGGTACCACAGTGATATATTGCTGCCTCTCCTTCAACAAATGTACTCTTTGTAAGTCGCTTTGGATAAAAGTGTCTGCCAAATGCCCTCAATGTAAATGTAATGTCTTTTATGGAAACTGTTCAAAATAACATGGCAATCTCATTACAGACTTTAATCAGAATGCATAATAACTAATGTGTTTGTGTTGCTCTGAAAGGTGAAATACTCACCTTTATGATTGAAGATATAGCTCGATAGGTACCTGCCTGTGTACATTTTATGTTCTAAAAGGAAGAGTGGATGTGATTTTACAACGCACATGTGCAAAATATTTATGGGTGGCGGTACACGCAATGTGAATTGTCTTCTGTGGGTTACAAATAATGAAGTAAAATAAAAAGGTCCATAATTGTGTGGGTATTCTATTGCGAGGCCTTGGGCCAAGCGCCGACACACTCTGCAGAATGTCATGAGGCCTTTGATTGCGTGCCGGGCAGATGCATGGCGATACGTTTATCCGTCCTCTCCAACACTCCGACTTCTATCCTTGGAGATCAGCGGGCGTGATGCGGGAGACAGATGGGCCGGTGCGTCAGGCGAGCGGTAATTGAAAAGTGGAGAAAATAAATATTTTCAATCACGTCGTGAAGGCTTTGTCCTCCAAGAGCAAATGTGGCTATTGCGAAACAAAGCATGTCTCTTTATTATTATTTTTTTATACGGCTTTTCATTCTTCTTTTCCCCCCCCAACCCCAGACAAGGCCAAACTGTGTTGATGCACAAGCGACAGGCAGAAGCATCCCCGTCTCTGTCTCGCTGGCTTTCCCTGCTCGTGGGTTTCTTTTGAAGAAGAAAAACAAAGAAATAAATAAATAAAGAAAGAAATAAGGGAGACGCACAACACAACACAACAAGACAAAACGAACATCATGGTCACAGAGTCACACAGCTGCACGAGCGCTAACACAGAAGTGTGTGTGTGTGTGTGTGTGTGTGTGTGCGCGCATGTGTGTGTGTGCAGGCACGTGTGTGTACTTCCCCTCCACACACTATTTGTAATGAGTGCTTCCTTTGATAAGTATCCTCTAGTTTGAGGTGACGTTGTGTTGCAGAAACATGAGACGCGTGCATCTTTTGTGGACGGAGAGCTTCCTGCATCGCCACTGCGCCCCCTTCTTATGCATGACCTTCTTCATGCGTGATTGTTTTTGTCGTTTTATTTTATTTTAATTGGGCCTGCGTGTAATGTTTTCAGTTTTTCTAACTACTGTAGAATACTTGAAGTCATTATCAGAATATAGATATAGATTTTAGTGTGTGTGCACATTTCTTTTGCATATGGATGAACTGATAATGGATGCAGATGACCCAAATGAATAACAGCCATAAGACTCCTATACACACACACACACACACACACACACACACACAATCCACTCTCCTTATACACGGCTTTGCATGCAATTGAAAGTGTCACGTACGAGGCATGTAAACAATTGCCATTTGCTATAGTTTGCAATAAAACTTTTGATAGATGTATTAATGCATGAAGAAGTTGAAAAAGGAAATCACATTGTTTGTCGGAAACTGAAGGTAATTAAAAACACCCGACATAAGATCTCTCCTGAATTGGCCCTCAACAAGCAAACTATAATTGGAGGCGACTATAACCCTGTTCATATATTTATGTCTATTTCCACACGAGGAGCTAAACGTCAAGTATATGATGATTGAAAAGGTGGTGGAGTGAAAATTGGAAAGCGTGCAAGCTGGCTGACGGGCTTTCACAACACGGACAATATACAGAATAGAGCAGATGTTTCCTAAATCTAGGTAGGCCTGTGTGTGTTTTAGAGGGGGTGGAAATGGCCGTCTATTTTCAAAGCGTGCGCACACACACATCGCTGAACAGACATGTACTTAACACTGCACATGCACAACACACACACACACACACCATGCGTGCAGGCACGTCGAAGCAAATGCAATATGTGTGTGTGTGTGTGTTGTGTGTGTGTCACGCAAAGCAAACGTCCATACAGACGCAACACACTGCCGTTTTGTCCTTCTCTATCCATATGTCGATCCATATCTCTCCCCAACAGTGGTGTTGTGAATCGTGGTTCAAATGCACACTCTGGGCGTCCATCTGGACAGAGTGTGTACTGTACTGGCAGCAGCAGCATATCTGTCTGCCGCGCAGCACTAGCCCCATCTGTTGGCAGCAGCCGCCGCCGCAGCAGTAAAGATGATGGTGATGGATGAAAGTAAAGAGCAATATGTGATTCAGAAATGCCTGGGTGCTTTCTGGGGGGGGGTTTGGACCACGCAGACGCCACACCACACACACACACACACACACACACACACACACACACAGCCGCGGGTGTTGCAGCCCCGTTATTGTGTTCGCTTTCACGCTGACTTGTGTGACTGTCCCTCGGTGCACTCTGTCTCTATGTGTGTGTGTGTGTGTGTGTGTGTGTGTGTGTGTGTGTGTGTGTGTGTGTGTGTGTGTGTGTGTGTGTGCAGAGCAGATGGGCTCCACGGTGCATCGTTCAGTATCGAGGACATAATGTCGTCGTGCTTCGTTGTTGTTTTTGCTGCCGTTGTCAAGCTACATGAAAGTGTGTGTGTGTTAATGCCGGTGTGTTCTAGCAACATGTTGAACTGCAGCTTAGTCCGTGACCCAAGCGTTGATTCGTTTTCGTTAAAAATGAGAAGCTAATGTGTGGCTCTTAACATTCAACACGTATAATCCTTCATTTAACATTCTGATACGTCTTAATGTGCCTCAAGAGAACGGTTTGTGATGCATTCAAGTTTGTGATGCTGTGCGTTTCAATGGTTTCTCTGGTTTTATTTTAAATAGGCCTATAGATATGATTTTTGATATCCATGCCCACGTTGAGTATCAAAAAACATGAAATTAATCCCAAATATTCACATCCTTGTTTCACATTCTTAGAATCTGAATGCTTCTTGTTGTTGTTCATAAATCATAATTTAATGAAAGAATGATGCACTTGAAAAGAAGCAGAGTGCAGAATGAATCAAACAGTTTGTAGTATTGACACATATTTTTAAAGAATGCAAAGAACAGCCTTCTCAGCGACCATATTTGCAATGCTTGTCTAACACAACAGGGTATTCAATGCACCACGTGTCCATTTAAAGGGGTCCTATTATACGACCAGGCGTGAGCTTGATGAGCCATTGCAAGCCTTTTCAAAATTGTCATGTCACTAAAATACATCTGGTGTTCACCCAGATGTATGCTGACTGGATCAGACTGCCAGCGACCCAATGGACTGTACCAACTGGTAAACTGGTAAAACCTAGTGGTTATACCACTAGGTTTTACCAGGGCTGTTTTGCTATGTTTCGTCAGGGCTGAACACGGTCCTACTCATGCCATAACATTGATTAGTGTAATGCGGAACAAAACATCCTAAAGATATGACAATTATAGGCTTTGTGTGGCCTAACTGGTATGGGCACTTTGTCATAAGCATAACATGGCACCATTGCTCTGTGCATTGCCATTTAGCGTTAAGCACAGGTAAACAAGGTGAAGTCCAGTTCAGAATGAGTAGGGAAAGGGATTACAAGTTTTATAATAATTTAGGCTACTTTTCCCTCATACACAATGCCGACAGCGGCATTGTTCAGTAATGAGTAACGTTGTGCAACAAAGACATTCCGAAATGAATGATTTACAAGACCTGCATACGTCTAATTAAATGTAGCAGGTGTTAATAAGCCAAACATCTGTTTACACAAATTGAAAAAATTGTGATTACTGAATGGAAAGCAGATTACATTGGGCACCTAGCAATGTCTTTCTCAGCTATAACGAGGGACTGAGTCATTAAAATGCAGCATAATTCATCCTCATTTTATTGGCTACACTGCATCCAGTAATTATGCAGAATCATGTGCGCGTAAGCAAAAGTTGAACCACTGCTCACACTGATTATACTAATTAACACTGCATGTAATGCAAATTAAATATATTGACAACCTGACTTTGTGCACCAAGCTATCATAATTCACCCGAAGGTGAATTTTGAGGTAGATGGCAGGTTAAATAATTAATGAAACTCATTCATTAATTATAACAAATAGACAGATAGGAATATATTATTGGTGCTTTAGCACATGTCTGCTGATTGGAGAGTAATTGAGAAAGAGATTTAGGGTTTACACTTTAGGGTTACACCTGACACCTCCGACACAGAAACAGGTCTAGATGCATTATGTCGGATTAAAGAGTTGTTGTTTTGAACCGATGAAAATCCAGCTGTGAAAATGTATCCCACTAAAGATATACTACAAGACCATACAATAGACCAGAGCCACACTGACCCACACTGTAAAGTTCACAGTACAATTCACTGTGGTCAAGTGTTTACATGTCAAACCTTTAATATCATCCCAATGTGTCCTATTGCGTCCTACTGCCTCCCTCCACAGATGGTTCCGGTGGCCATACGTGGACCGACAGGCTTGAGTTACATTGCTTCCATGTGATGTGTGACTTCATCCAGACCCCAGACATCCATCCATATATAGGCTGCTTGTGGTTTTGGAGGCTTGTGCTGTGAAAACCATGAGGCAGCTGGCCTTTTGGGAGGCTTTTCTAATGTGTCTGAGCAGCTGGGGGTGGCAGGGGACCCCTTCTCCTCTTCAATGGCCCCTAGATGACGGAGCCACTTTGTGGGCCGTAAGCGCTCTCATTAGTCCAGCCTCACCAAGAGGGAGTTTGGGAAAGTGACGGTAAAAAAACAACAACAATGAGAATGGCCACTTCCACATGTGGCTGTGTGCGTAAGTCAATCTCTTTCCTGTGAATCGGTGCTTTTTCAAATAAAATACAGGGAGAGGATATAATGGGTTTCTGAGTTGTTCTGACATGCCACAGTCTGACCAGTAGATGGCGCTGTTGACTCATTTCCTACAGGTGACTCCCTCATATCGGGGTTGACACGTTGACGTCTTTGTTCCACTTCAGATTGTCTTTATAGTAATTGTGACAAAATACACAAAATCTTTTTCATAAATCCACACAATTTGAAGTGATATAATAACGCTCATTAAATAGAAATCGTGATAAGTGTGTGTGTGATCTGTGTAGTTGGCCTATGTAAAAGGTCAAATATTATGTTCTAGTTTGATGAAAAAGTCTTGTACATAATCATTAACATCTCAGAGTCCTGAACTGGAAGCAGACGTGCTGAGAGACACGATGATGAAGTTTCAGGTCACAAAGTAAATCAGGAATAAATTACATTGTGATCCTTGCTGCAACTAGAACAGCCCCGGCGCTATATGGTTGTAACAGCAGCATGGCTGGCCCTGGAATTGGCACCGCGGGCCCCATGCCACAGTCCCCTCAGCATTTGGCAACACGGAATTGCCCAGCCCTCCCCTTTCTGATCAGAGGAAAACTTGCCGACGCCACAGTGTCGCATTCTGGGGATAGCTGCACATGGGGACGCTGTGATGTGCCACCTGGCCCTTGGCCCTGCTGGTCAGGAACTCTCCCTGACCCCTCCATTAAAACTCGTTTGCCATTGAGGGCCACGCCAGAGAGAGTCTCCAAGGACCACTTGCATGCATTCCCCCCATGACGCGGACAGACCAGAGGGAGATTGCCGACACCTTTTGGGGAACATTTTTTTCCCCTCCCGCCAGCCGTAGCGCTCAAAGCGCGAGCGATGCCGCCGGCCCAAACAACCACAGCAGATCAAAGATTGTTCAATTGGTGCCGAGCCAACAAATCACTCTGTCTCTTAGTCTGCTGACGCGCTAAGAATAGTTGTAAGAGCTATGTAACTGAATATTATCTAATAACAATAACCTTTAAGTAGAAAAAAAAAAATGTCCTCAAATAGTTAACCATTTTTCTAATTGGGAACCATTTTGTATGAATGTCACAACATTTTATATTTAAAGGAAGCTAATTTAGTTAAAAAAAATACATATATATACAGATATATATAATTGTTTGTGCATAGTATGTAATATTACATAGTATGTAATATAATAATGTAAGCATTCACACCAGGCAGCTTTTTTTGTATGGTATCAGCATTTCGCCGTAGTATGCTCATAATTTGGAACAGCGCCGTACATCTTTATAAAGTTACAATACCCTTTACCCAGCTACCTTGACAGGGTGGGACTCACCAAAGCCCACATTTTACATGCCTAAAAACTTTTAGCCTATTCTTAGGCAAACTATTCACCCCACATTCAGCGACACAGGGACCGCTCATTTTATTTCAATGTTCACACTTGAATTCTCAATATTGTGGGGAATGTTATTACACACGAGACAGGTGTCTGGGTTGTTTTCAACCACGCATCCTCTCATAACGCGCGTCCCAGACACAGCAAGTACACCCGGAACGACATGTGCTCCGAGACCTCACATGCAGTCTACACCGTGTTTGTCTGAGTACTCCTCGGCAAAATGATAATATTTGCTCCAGAGCGGAGCGTAGATGCGAGTGAGCCAATGACACTTGGTCCAATTGGCTGCAGAGACACTCCCTCCACCTGTTGCAGGTCATGGGGCTAATGCTCTCGGGTCAAAGGTTGTTTCCACAAAAGCGGTTGGGAACTCTTGCTTTCTCTGCTCGTAAGGTTTCCCATTCCCCGAGTGTTGAATGTTTGACTCAACAGCGGAGGCCCATGTATGTGAACCTGAGACATTGGGACCAAATAGAGTTCAGTTTAAATGTAAGACAATTATTGTATTGTAGATAATCTGCCATCGTCGATTTTGTGCCGCATGCTTTCATGGTCATAATTCCCAAAGCTAAATTCTGTATATAATATTAATACATCGCAGGACAATTAAAGTAGTTTCCGATACATTTTACATTCTGTGATACGCAAATTACCCATCTGGGATTAATCTTTTATCTTTACAGTTTTAAATTAGAAATCAATTATTTATCACCTTTCTTTTTTAAAAGCTAAAATGGAAAAATTATCATTCTCCCCACAGGTCACAGGACCCACTTTGAAATCCCTGGTGCCTAGTTTAAGTGTTGAACATTTTGAACGGGCAGCACAACGGCTTACACTGACCACATTAAAGCCCACCGAAAGCACCAAACACAACTGTCGCGTGGACGCTTTGGCTCCCAAAGCACTGGGCCTATGTCCACGAGGCACACCTAATGACCAGATAACTAGGTCATCGTATAACAGTTCCACAAATACCATGCACTTGTAAGGCTCTTTTTAATGGTACCGGCCGAGGTCGGACGCCGCTTATAGCTGCGTTTAACTCCAGGATTGTACACCTCAGAGGATTCATTGCTCCCACCAAAGGGCTAATTAGCTTGAAAAACAATAGCTCCTTGATCACCATTCCACTGTGCTCCGCCATAGCGTTGTCGGCAGGGTCCGGTTACAAACTTGTGATAAACAAGGGGGCTAAATTAGATGCACAGTTGTTGCCATTGTCCCTGATTTGTGATACCCGGCCCACCCCGCCCCCCCCCGCCCCCCGGCTCCCTAACGTCCCTGTGACCCATGCAACCGAACCGGCGCACACACACACACACACACACACAGACAGAACACACACACACACACACACACAGGCCATGAGCAGACAAGAGCTCTCAGGCACGAAGGTCCCCGATGGAGTCTCGATGAACGGTGACTGACAGGAGAGAGAGAGAGAGAGAGAGAAAGAGAGAGAGAGAGAGAGAGAGAGACTATATGGTATGGTCCCCTCCCTCACCTTTCCCCTGGCAAGGCCTCCTGAAGGTAATTAAGACCCAGCGTGCTGTACAAGCGGTGGGTGGGTGGGTTCTGATGGATTATTAATGCTAGCCTTGATGGATGAAGTCTAAAGTGATTTCTTACAGCCGCGCGTGGGTTGAGGGCCAGCTGGTCCCAGGTCAGAGAGCCGGCGTGGTGGGCAGGCGCTCGCAGGGTCTCTCTCCTTAGCCTCCGCTGATGGAGCACAATTGATTAATGATCGCCAATTAGGGGGAAGATTAAAAGCCATGTTTTCCAAAGCATAATTCAGGGTCACATAATGCATTCGAGGGATTTGCCGTATTCCCTGGCCAATAGAGCACAGGGGAAGCTCATTTTCCACAGTGTCTAAACTTGGAGATAATGGCCACCAGTTAGAGCAAATTTATCGTCGTACAGCCGTGCTTGAAGTGCGCAAGCTGGCGCAAACTAAAATTGACGTCATGGTGGCCCTGGAGCACGGTTCATACGGCCATTTGTCTGAGATTTAGAAGCTCAGAGCGGATAGTGCACAAACTGCACATATAGTCCGATGTCTTGGCCAAACGGGGACCATAATGACCATTTTTTAGCATGTCTGTCGATTTTTGACATTTCTGCATTTGCATTTCTGCATTTCTGTGTACACATATACCATGCATATACAGTACATATATATAGATATATTAATTGTGTATGTAATTTGTATTTTTTTTGTCATATTGTTATTATTTGTGGATTAGGATGTTTTTTTAATTTCACGGTGGTATATTGTGGGATTTATTCTTGTCAAAACACATCTTGTAACATTTCTTGGCAGCGCAACAAATTCTAGGGTGCAAAAAAAACATTAGCATTGCACGTCTCTTCCTCTTTCTGTTTAATGTGGAAATATTCATAAAATTATGGGCCTGTCAAGGTTCTGGGTTTGAGGCAGCCCGCAGTTTAATAGCCTCTAAAACGTTTAAAAATACAAACAGTGGTATTAGTCATCCCCGCTCCACTTTGGATGTAATTTGGCTGCGCCGGTATTACACAACACGTCCAGCGCTGGCACATTGTGTCCCTTGTGGTGAACAGGCTGCTTTGTTTGAAGAGCGGTTGCGGCTAACAGTCCCATGAGGGCCATGACTCCAACGCCAGCGCCACTGTACCTAGCATGACCCTTTTCTTTTTCTTTTTTTCCTTTTTTCTTTTCCTCTTCCTCCTCTTCATCATCTGTGGGACCCCTTACCGGAGTCCAGAGATTGAACCAATAGTCTTCATTTTTTTTGTACAGTGACTGTACAAGCCCAGGGCTTGTGGCCACTCTTTCAGATTCCCAATACGTGATCCAGGGCCTCCCAAAGGACATGGAAGGAGCCAGGGAATGTGTCCTTGTTACTCACCAAGCGAAGCCTGTTATGGTCTTGTAACAGGAAGCCCCCCCCCCACCCCTAAGCTAAGACATCTCAGGGTCTGCCTGTCAAAACCGTGACTTTCTCCTGGAGAGTAGAGGGGGGGAATTAGGAAAGGAAAGCCTGACAGCGATACATTTTGTTAACAGGTGATAGGTCGTCGCTAACCCCACTCTGGGAGAGAAATCCCAACACTCAAAACTGGAAACTGAATACCTTTTTATTTCAATCGTTTCAATCGCCCTTACCGGTGCCGTCGAGGGCAAAGTTAATTTTCCAATTCCAATTATCACCAAAATAACAGTGAATCAATTGTTGATGTGTAACACGCTGCATGAAACGTGATTATTCCCGAATACGAACACTGTCGTCCAAATCTGCATAAAGGGCGTGATACAAACGGTTAGGGCTCTGACTGCCGTGTGTGACTTTGAGATATGTCTGCCATGGAAACGGTCCCAGCCTGGCCAGTCATGGAAAGACCACTTTAAAAAAAGAAAGTATTGTGATGGGGAGATTTATTCCCGTCCCATGACGAACATGTAATTGATCATGCGGGCAGTGGGCCACTGCTGTCTGCGCCTCCACCACCCCACACCCCCCAACCCCCCTCTCCGTCTTATATCCCTGTAGCCTCAGTTGAACGTGAGCCAGGTGACCACAGCCGCTGCCGCTGCCGCCGCCGCCACGAAGCACGGCGTACAGTTGCCTATATGTGATCTAACGGTCATAAAATATGCCAAATAAAGCGTATGGACGTGGCCGGTGCAGCAACAATGGATCATTGTTATGGAACCGATGATGTCATCGTCGTCCCACCATCGGGGATATTCCAGCCATTACTTTTCATGAATGCATGTCAGTCGTTGGAAGTTATTAATTTGTATCCATGGGCAGGCCGACACAACGGTGACAATGTTTCTCGATGTTAACCAGATAGAGGAAGTGGTTTTATTTTGTCTATATTCCAATTGATTCACCGCATTGCTCCTCCTCAGCGAGGCCATCAATCTGTCTCTAAAAGTGACTAAGAGCTCGTCTGTGGAAGCCATCTCTCCGCTGCTTGCGTCGCTCAAATGGAATCAGAAACCTGTCGAGGCAGAGGGCGTCACGTTGTGCCCTGGGAATTGAAAGGTGAATAATAATAAAAATAATTACATACCCTCCCAGCACAATCACAGCTGCAGCAAATCATGTCTTCCTGCCCTGGTCCATGCAGATTGCACCAGCGCAGCGCTAACAGCTTGACGCGCTGCCCGCTGCCGTAACTCATCCTCAGCAGGCACCGTGGGCAGGTAGTAATTAGCAGCCATAAATCTCCGTGCTGCTGAATGAAACATACATTTTTTTGCAATGCAAGGGTTGAATGGAGAAGCTGTTTATTTGTGTTTTAATTGTGCGCATTAAAATAATTGTGAGGACAACTTTTGTTTCTCCCTTCAATCTGTAACACCTGCGCAAGCACACACACACACACACACACACATTCTATATATAAACCTGTGCTAATCAGAACACAACTACAACACATTTAATAACCCCCCACTGTCCCAAATTGCATGTAATAGTGCTTAAAATTACTCAAGCAGTGCATGCAGGGAAACCTCTCTCCCTCTCCCTCTCGCTGTGTTTTCATCTCTCGCTCTCTCCCTGTCTCTTCATCTCTT
>PIJE02000016.1:832652-852652 GCA_002895965.2 Coryphaenoides rupestris
TTAGACTTAATTGCTGTGGCTCGATTAACAAATGCTTTTTTTTTCAACACAAAATTCGGATGGCGGCTCCTTCCATTTAAGCCAATCATGTAAGATTCGAGGGTATGATTTAAAAGATGGTTACATTTAGGAGGCTATTAGGTTAGAGATGGTTATGTTCAGGCATTAGGTTAGATATGGTTAAGTGTGGGAATTAAGTTAGTGCCTTGTTTTCCTTCTCGTTTTCAATTATCGTTGAATTTCAGTTTGACTGCTTGTCATACATTTGGTTATTAAATGCAGGTTCAACAATCAATATACAAAAGTAACAGCTAACAAGTAACAAAAATGTTTTTGATGAAAATTGAAAATATGTTTAATTACATATATTTTACAAATCTATATTTATTTAAAACAAGGAATATTTGTGGATCAGAAATACATTTGTGAACCATTTACATGTATATGCAAACAGATCAAAGGTGTCCAGTGTCAAGCTGTGTGCACTCTAAGTCCTTTATTATTGCCAATAATAGTGGCTATTTCCAAGCAGATATTGCTATTGGACGGATGATGCCACCTGCGCTAAAATTGCCATGGCTGTTGATGTACACCCAATTACACTGCCTGTGTAAACAGACCTCACAAAGCGCCCCATCGAAGCCCACGAGCTGTAATTCCAACACTAAAACAACAGACCATCCCAGCTTCAAATGTGTCATCATCATGAAAACATTAAGAGTGAATCCTTTATTACATTTGCAGTCAAGTTATGTTTAGTTCAGGTGGGATCAGACAAAAGCCCTGACATTGCGTGGCACTGGCAAAGATTTTAACGATCAAAATAGATTTGTTGAAAGAGGTGTTGAAAGTGCACTGGAATGAAGTTATTATGTACGTTTAATTGGTGTGTGTTGTGTGTGTGTGTGTGTGTGTGTGTGTGCATGTATGTGTGTGTATGTGTGCGTGTGTGCGTGTGCTGAATAATGATAAGTAGGATCACTCCAAAGTACAGCACCGGACGGTTTCCAGACAGACGAAAATGGCCAAATTCCAATCTCTCCGTATGTGCCGCTTTCCCCCCCCCACACACACACACACACCCCACCTTTCGCTTTTGTTGATTTGTTTGTTTTCGGTTTCTATACAATACAGATAATCCCCCCCCCCCCCGCCCCACTCCCCCAATACCCATCCCACGAGCTGAGCAGTGTGTGGCGGCGGACTAGACATAATACCGTTGGTGGTGATGGATGACAAGGAGGGAGGGGAGGGCGGGGGGGCACAGGACCCAGGGGGTGGGGGGGGGGGGGGGGGCATGCCCGAGGTGGGTGGGGTGGTACTGGTGGTGGTGGTGGTGGTGGAGGGTGGGGATGCCAGAAATGGCTGAGGAGTCCCAGCGGCACGAGCCTCCGACGCTTAACAAGCGCCTCGCAGTTGTCCCCGCGGCTGACCTCTGGTCTGGTCTCAAGACACAGACACACACACACCGACACACACATATGGGTGTGGAGGTGGGGAGGGGGGGGGGGAGGGGGAGGGGGGAGAGGAAGGAAACTATGAAATCCATGATTGGCAAACCTTGTAGAGAAGACGGGATGAAGAGGTGAGAGATGAGAGGAAGTGGACGCTTGAAGTTGATGCAGATGCATGGAGAGAGTGGGAGGGGGAGAGAGAGAGAGGAGCCATAGAAGACCCTGGAGTTGGCAAAGCCGACGGTGGGGGGGGGGTGGGTGGGCACGGGGGGTGGGGGGGCTGGGTGGTGGCGTCACAATAAATTCACACTCCAACCAGAAGTCCTGGGAGTCGGAGCGTGCGATCGGCCGTTAGAGCGCCTGGTCTTTCATGTCCTTCCCACGGGTTTCCATCCTATTTCCCCGGCGCAGACACACATAATTACTAAATGACAGTGAGTCCAAGCGTCTTAATACGCCGCAAATCCCTCTTCTGCTTGACAGACAACAGACGGGGTGTTGGGGGTGCCGGGGGTTCTTGAGGCGTGGGTGGGGGGGGTAGTTGGAGAAATGAAAATGGATGTTAAAAAAAAGTTATATCGTCGTCTTTTGATGTTGTGGTCCTTTCGCACTGTCACACGTTACACTGGTTTTCGGCGCAGTGTAATAGGCTTACATATTTCAAAGCCCAGCTTTGCGCGTATTTTAAAATGGAACAGCCATGTCTTTGTTGGGAGTGTTAGAAATAAATGAAGAGAAAAGTTGACCGGGCCTGTTTTACAGCATGTGGAAAACGGGTGTCAATTGTGGATGAGTATCTCTCCCATAGCACTGTACTGTACACTGTATTGACATAACTTCCTATTATGCACTTTTTTTTTTAAATTACATATCCCAGACCCCGAGTCCTTGAAACTGATGGAATAACAGCAATGACATCGTTCTATGAGCTCATAAAAAACCTTTTATGTGGGAAAAAATCGTACAATTGTCGATTGTAGCCAACATTGATCATAAGAGTCCATGGCAAGTAAATATGTGCTAATAGTGAGTATTTTTCATGTCTCTGTTGTTGTTGGAGAAGACATGGGTTTTATATATGGGCCTCACTTATTAGCCCTGTCGTCGGGATAAATAATAGTCGTGAAATATATTTCCTCAAATAAGCTAACTTTTTAAATGTTCGAATTATGTCGACCAATTATTCCCTTATTGATATGATTTGGTTAAAGGATTTTTTTCAGAATTGATGACAATTCTAGTTATTCTTTTTTCCAACCATTTTTCTGTAGAGGCATATTACCTTAGTAATTGAAATGTGAATGCAATGTTTCTAAGAGGGCAAACTTTATTGTCATTTCCACACACACACACACACACACACACAAAGTCAGTCACCATTTTTTTAACAACCTGCTTCATAAATGAAACCATTCTCTGCAAATGTGCCTATGTCCTCTCCTGCGGCCAGTAACAGTGGTTTGGTCTGATTGAGTGTGCCATAATGTCACTTGGATATTAGACAGGGTTAGCTTCATATACATTGGCAGACCTTTGGCTTAATTCAACCACAAGCCGTCAGGATAATGTTTCCCCTTCCCATCATTCATTCACTGCCAGCGAGACTCTGTGACCAGTCATTCTGCACTAGCTGGCTACTCTTTCTTCTGAAATTAAAATCCTTTTTTGTTTTAGGTTTTTTTTTATCATGAATGTCGTCATTTTAAACGTTTCCTCTGTAGGCTTGACCGTGCACAGCTTTGTATTCAGTAGGATCTATGTGTCGAATCAAATACAATGGTATATTCTTCATGAGTTATTCTCGTCGAGAACTTATATATTGTTATTGTTGTTATTATTTATTTGTAGGATCAACAAAGCCATAAGCTGTTGCTGTAAACTAGCAACCCCAGTGCTTCACTGCCTTTTTTTAACATCTCATAAAGTTAATTAGTTTTGAGTCTAATTTAAAAACTAAAGCTAAGCATTTATACATAGCATACAGTCCACTGGAGACACATTGCTCACGTGGTGAGTAATGTGTCAACAACAACAACCATGCTGCATCATTCAGTATCACTGCACTAATAAAACTGTCAACTCCTTCGTCTATGCGTGGCAACTCTCATTAAGCATTTGAACAAGTGATGCTGAAATGACTGGAATGAAATGAATGTAATGTGAAATGTCTTGAGTCGTTAAGGCTGTCACGCCTTGTACACTTGAGACATATTTAATTTAGTTGTTGTAGCTTGTGTTGTTTTTGATTGTGGCTGGTTGAACCAGCCTCACCCTGCCCCAGAGACGATAATCAGCCAGACTCCAGGGCCAGGTGAGGCTGCTCAAACCAGCCACCCACCACACACACACTCCACAGTTGTGTATTGTACTGGGCCATTGTTTGCTTTATGTTTTTGGGCTGGTACTTTTCTTTTTCCCTCCCTTGGTTCTGACATCGTTCCATCATTACAACCATGACAATGAAGAGGCTTCTCCATCATGCGGGCGTGATCCGGCCCTTCAACCTCTCAGACAATAGATGGTTGGTCACTGTGTAAACTTCCATGTTCACCGGCGTGAGTCATCTGATGAAGTGTGCTGTGAGGCAGGTTGGGTGTAAATATACCCTGTGTAAACCAACCTTGGCCCACTGGTTTTATGACAGAGATAGATACATTTAATGGAGCCCCAACAAATTACAGAGTGGCTGGTGCCTTGGTAGAGACTGATCCCTTGTTATTCTCACATTAAATCACCTCTGACAGCAATCACCCTCTCATTTTCTCACTGTACCTGCGCATTGGTTAGGAGGCGCTGCGTTGTGCATGTAGTGCCTGAGCAATGGTCACATGTTTCTCAGGTGAATTTGTTTACTCTTTGTCAGTTATTTTTCAGAGGGTTTGGGTTAGTTTTTTATATACTTGACTACAATACATGGACAAATAGCAAATATGGGTGAATTCCAAATACCTCCGATTAAAACCAAAAACGCCAAGAGCAGAGAGAATAAATATAATGGTTCCCTGATATCTCAGTGTATTGTATTCGGGGAGAATGGGGGGTGGGGGGGGGGCGGAGGACACTGGAGGAGGACGAAATGCGTTGATTGTGGTGTTTCACCTTCTGCACAAGGACAGAAAAACAGAGAGCGACGTCTCTCTCCATGCAGCCAGCAGAATCACTTAATCCAGGATTACATCATTTCTCCTGGCCGTCCGCCAGACAACACTTGGCTGCTCTTTCTGTCTTTCCTTTCTTTCTTTCTTTCTTTTTTTTTCCTTTTTTTCTTTTTTTTCCTTTTCACTTTTCCATTTATTTGTACGTATTTTTTAATAAAGTAGTTAAAAGTCCAATCTCACTGGATTTTCCATTGATTTTAACTTCCAACTACCGCCCCCCCCCCATCCCTGTGGTTGTGAACAGTTGCTGGAGGTTCTCTGGCAAACGCTGACAGGTTATCATTTATTGATGCGGCGACTCCATCGGGCGTGCGCCACTCGAGGGCGAGAGATGGATGAGTGTAGCACCAGATCCCCCCCCCCCCCCCAATGAATGAGTGGATTGTGTGTGTGTCTTTCGAAGAAGAAGAAAAAAAGAAGAAATCGCCCTGCAGGTGAATGCATGCTGAAAGATCCCCCACACACCCCTCTCCTCCTCCTTCTCCTCCTCCTCCTCTTTATCAGTCAATGGGCGTAAGTCTATCAGCGCCTCGGCCTCTGGAAAGGTCTTCGTCTCTCTCTCGCTCTCTGTCTTGATGTTATGAATCAGTGCTTTACTTGTGTCTCTCTCCGCACAACACTTTGTCCTTGGGCAAGACGCTGAAGATGTCTTCTTTTTTTTTCCTTTTTTCCAGCACGGCGCTACTCGGAGGCCCCGGGTAGAGAGGGCGCTTTTGAGGGGAGATGTGGACAGGGGGGCCGCCGTGTGTGCCAGTGTGCAAATCAATGATAACGTGATGAAATCCCTTGCAAAGAGTGAATATTAATATAAAGTACGGTGAAAAACTGTGCAAAATATAGCAATGGTAAGAAAGTCAATGGTAAACCAATAGCATAAACTTATTAAAATAATTTTAGATTCTTGTTGCTATACTTCCTGTACTTTTGCTGGGACATCCAAATGTCCCATCTGGGATTAATAAAGACCATCGTATCTCACTTTATTTATCTTTGTATTTTAAACTGGTGCTTGCACATGGAAGAGTCATGGATAACAGCAGATGCCGTGGAGTAGACGTGGAGTGAATCAGTGCTTGCCGTTAATGTGTTGCCACTGATTCATCGACTCCATTCTGTCTGGCGTTCTGTCTGTCTGGTCCATCAAGACGAACGGAAGCGTTTACCTCTTGAGTGCTTGAGGTGAACAATGCGATAGACGAGGCCAAAGAGAAGTCATGTTCCCAGTTAACCGTGGTGGACCGAGGGTCTGAAACCAGAGACAAGCGTACGCTGCTCTATTATTAACTTTCCATTAAGAGGACATCACCGGGGCTGGGGCTCCGTCTGTATGCTACGCAGTGCGGAGGTGTGTCGACGGAATGCCGCAATTGCTTCAACTATTCCTTTATATATGCTGTGCGTTTAGGGGAATTTATTCTTGGATACCTGCATTATTTCCCAAAAATTGTAAATGAGAGTATATCACGCCACACACATTGTGTGAGATGTCTAATGCAGACTTAAGCCCTCGCCGAGGTCCACCCAATTTATAGTCCATCCTTTCATATTTGCAGCGATATGACCAATTCATCCAGATTATAAAAAAAAGCCCCGCGATGATTCATGTGTTTGCTGAGTAAAGCTAACTAGTTACGGAGCTCTGCGTTTGGACAGCGTGATGCCTTCGGATCAATCTGTCCACATGGGGTTTAATAATAAAACTCTCCGGGCATTATGCGCAGCGCAGGGAGATTCTGGGGGAATCATCCACCGTCTTGTTTTTCATTACCTGCACAAGATGAATGCGGTGCGGTTGAACTGTTAGCGTGCGGTATCTCTCCATCTTGACTGATGGTGCAGCTCATTATGACAGAGCGTTTGTGCACGGAGGGGGGGGGGGGGGGGGGTTGGTTTGTTTTGGCTGACAAAAAGGAATCCCGGAATTTGTATCCTGGAAAATGAGATTAAATGTATTACCTGACTATGTGCCATATATCAAGAGCTATATGTAAATACATAATGATGTATTTCTGGGTACTTTATTGGCATAACATTCTGATAAGCGAGCTGTTGCCTCATTCTTTTTACTTCCCCCCTCTTAATCTTTGTTCCTTAGCAACAAATATTTATGCCTTCTACCTGTCGAAGGGCTGTCTTCAAATTACACTGAGAAGTGGAATGACATCTGTGTTAGAGGACAGAAAAAAGACAAAAAAAACACAAACATTTGATCTTGTGAATTCAGGAGGAACGATGACATTGGATTGACAGGTTAGAATAACATTCAGCTGTGGAAAAATTAGCACGCACCGCTGAAAAATAAAGATAACCTCTGAATCACCCACTGTGAGGAGGAGCGTGGGACATGCCCCGTCCTGACAACGGGTGCCAATCCACCGCCACGGCCTCACGGGTTTCATCACACGCCTCGAAAACAATTTACACTCCGTGACGGATTGCCTTAAACGATTGTATACGTCAAAAATATTGTCTGAGAAAATTATGATGTTGACGATAGGTTGACGATAATCGCAAATGTTTTCCTCTTGTCTTATATATATATATGTCTTATATCTGAGGTCTTATGTGGCAAATCCGTCCTAAAACACTGGCTGAGTTCACGACATCTTAAGAGATTTCATCGTAAGAAGAGGAGGAGTTGTGTGTCCAGACACCGCCTCTTTGGCCCGACGTGGAGAAAAAGAGTAATTTACCAACCATCGACATAAATGACAACGTTAACACCCCGCTCTAGTGTTGGACATGCAATAAATGTCAAACGCAGACACACAAACTCAATGCGTCCAACCAACTGGCACTGGGGCGGCCATTTAATGTATGGACACATTGTGTCGGAGAGGACACCACTGCTGTTTCACTGCTGTGATTTTGGCACAAAGTGTGTGTGAGTGTGTGTGTGGGTGAGTGTGTAAAGTGAGTGATTTTCTCCACGGACCCAGTCGACTCTTTATGTCTGCAGCGTATCCTCTCAATAGAAGGTGATGGATGATTCGGCTGGCGTAGGATATGGAGTGTCACCTTACCGCCGGACAGGTGCCCCTCTATCCCCGTGAAGCCTTTTACAATAATCCTGGCTCTGCGTCCGCCGGCGGGGGCTGCGTCGGGGGGGGACCGCGCCGCGCACAGCGTCGGGGGGACCGCGGGTCGTCAGCCGGTCACACTTGGTTTTCACGGTTTGGGGGGTGGTGGTGTCGGAGGTGAAGGCAGTGAGGGATAAACGGGAACAAATGGGCCCTGGGAAGAAATGAACACATCTTGGTGTGATAAATGGATAAAGGTAAAGCATCCTCCCAGGGTCTCTCCTTCCTCAGTCTTTCTCTCCGTCCTTTACTTTGTTATTGTTTATAAAATCCTTCTCTTATGTGAGCACTGCATCGGGTTATATACGTTATACAGTATATATTGACTTGTGTTCGCCATAGTTAAAGGTGCATTGAGGATTAAACACAACAAAGTCAGGAGTAGTTCAATCACGAGACCTTTGGGACTGTTCTCTCTCTCACACACTCTCGCTCTCTTTCTCTCCCAATCCCTCATGCTGTCACTGCCTCTCTCTCTCTCTCTCTTTCAATCTGTCACTCTCTCTCTCTCTCTCTCTCTCCCCAGTCTCTCTGTGCTGAACGTCTTTATTAGCGGCTCTGTGCTCGTTTTCAGGCCCTCTTCAACGCAGCAACACTTAGAAGTGCGATGAAGTAACGCGGTGGCCATTAAGCCAGGGGCCCCGCGGCACGACAGGCCGCCGGGGGGTGCGGAGTGACGGTGCCAGCAGCTGCCCCTGACAACACACAGCCAGCAGCGCGCTCTCTCTCTTTCTCTTTCTCTCTCTCTCTCTCTCTCTCTCTCTCTCTCTCTCTCTCTCTCTCTCTCTCTCTCTCTCTCTCTCACCTCCCCCCCCCCCCCTCGGAGCTGCGTGACATGCGGACAAAATAACCAACATCAGCAACTCTGTTATAAACGTTGCTCTGAAAAACATCCATCACGGAAAAATGTTTTGCATCATTGTACTCATTTTAATATTTTTTTTGTGGTGGTGGTGGTTGTGGTCGATTTCAATTATGACCTCTTTCACAACTCTACACAACTCGCTGAAATGCAAACTTTTGATCGCGTGCCCCCTAATTAAGACGAGATGAGTAAGGCCGTAATGCTAATATGCTAATGCTACTGGAGTGACATGAAGGGACAAACGGTTCAGGGTGGAGGGGGGGGGGGGGGTGGTGTACACCGATGCGTGAAGAGACTTGAAGGTCCCGCCGTGCGCGTCCTCACACCGCATAGCAAGTGTTGCAATAAAGCAACAAAAAAAGAAGAAGAGTGTGTATATAGTCATTAATGTGTGCCTGTCACACTCAAATGGTTCATTCAGAGGTGCTGAAAAACAGGTAGCTAAGCCCTGACGATGCCTCCTGCGTCGGGCCGTACACATTCCGCAACGTAACATGTCAGCGGCACAGTAACGCGCTGCACGCAGTCGCTGAATTAAGACTGATGCACACAGGCTGTGAATGTGTGTGTGAGTGCGTGCGTGTGTGTGTGTTGGCATGTGTGGACAGTAGTGTGTGTGTGTGTGTGTGTGTGTGTGTCTCTGCATGTGTGTGATTATTCATGCATATGCACACGTGTCTCTGTGTGTGTGTGTGTGTGTGTGTGTGTGTGTGTGCACCGAAGTGCAAGTGTATAAGGGTGCTTAAATGTTCCTTGTTCATTTCAGGAATGTCCCCAGTCTGCCCAGTCGTGCGGAACTGCATCGAAACCCGTGAGTGAGTATCACCTCAGTCAAACAATGGTGCAGAGGCTAAGGTTAAGTACAGATACCTGAATCTTACAGTCAACTGTGCTTTTTTTTCCCCTTCTTCTTTTTCTGTCCTCCTCTGAACGGATCTGTCATCTGTGAGATCACGTTAATTGCCGCGCTGAAAACTGCAGCAATCTCGTAAAAGTTTTGCAACAAGTACTCCGCTGCAGGCAGGACTGGACTGTCGAGAGATTTTGGAGAGAAGAAGAGCTTTTATATCCTCGGAGGTCAGATGGAGCAGTTAACCCCCTACAGGCTCAAATAAAATGGCTGGGCTTTGAAACACTGGCTCATAGGTTAACAGGGCATTAATAACACGGTTACAATTTTACAGACCAAGATGCTGGTTTTATCCCCTGATACCCATGAAAGCGACTATTAAAAAAAAAAAGGCTTTGTAAACTGATTTACTTGACCATTAAATATAAGCCATTTACAGATTTAAGGATGTACTCATTCCACTCCATATATCGCAAAGCAAACCGGATATACTGCAATTAGCTCGCGGGCCTGCCCAGCACTATCAACATCATAAAAAAAAATACAATAAAAATCAAAAAGAGATTAAATAGTGTGTCATAACACTTTGGGAATTTCACTGGACAAAAAAAAATAAAACCCGAAAATCGTCTGCATTGACGGTGACTCCTAAGGCCTCCTGTCCGCAGTGTGAGTTAGGACCAGGGGTGGCTGGCCAGGAGGGCGCGCCCTATCGCCCTCTATTGGCCAGGGAATTTCTTTTTTAAATAAACCTTATTTTAAAATACTTTTTAAACTTTTGCTCGTATTATTTTTTTTGTTATTCACAATAACAATAATTATGTATTGAATCTAAACCATTGTTTCTCTCTCTGTCAGTGCAGCAGCGGAGCCAATTGCTAAGATACGCACAAAGCAACATAAATCTCCACACACACACACACACCTTGCTGCCGGTGTCGCTTTGACATAGAAGTGCCTCAGAAAAGGCACTAAATTAAGTCTCATTTTAGTGTCGTACCATTTACACTCGTAGCATTGCAGGTGCATTGCATAAATCCACTCCCTCGCCCCACCAAGTGGCCAACGCAGGAGCCACCACTGGCTAGGAGAGTAAGGGAGGAAGAGAGAGAGAGAGAGAAAGAGGGAGAGAGGGAGGGAGGGAGGGAGGGAGGGAGGGGTGTAGAGAACAGAAAGGTAAACGATTAGCCGCTGGTATGTTACGGTGGATGATACTTGGCCCGGCTGCCCTTGAGAAACTCTCTCTCTCTCTCTCTCTCTCTCTCTCTCTCTCTCTCTCTCTCTCTCTCTCTCTCTCTCTCTCTGTGTGAGCTCCAGTGACTTGGGCCCTTGTCCCTGCAGGCTGATTTACACCCCTCCCGACTGTTTGTTTGGCCGTTCCCTAGCGACCGCCGCAGTCGTTTTCATAATGCAACTCATACCTGTCTTGTTTGTCCGTGGATGAGCATTGAAAAAAAAATGATAATAAATGCCTCGTTTGTTGAGGTGCCCCGTGGCGTTGTCACGCTCAAGTTCAAGTCGGCCCGGAGGTTTTGCCGTGCGAGTTTTCTTTCTTTCCAGCGTGTTCACAGAGCGTAACATCTCCACCCCGTTGAGATATCACTGCATCAAGCAGGACTCGTACCTGCGCTCAGTGCACAAATAAAAGCAGCTTTACTTATAACGCTTAATTGTGGGTTGCACGTGCAATCGTAATGAAATGTATCCTTCGGGCCCCGGCATTGAACTTACTGTCTCATTTGCTTTTGATTTCCCCGCATTGTGTTAATGCTAAACCATTAGCGTCTTGCTCAATCCATCTCGGCATGTTTGGCAGCCATCTCGTTTCCCCTGTAAGTAGCTAGCGCCGCCCTGGAACGGCGCAGGTCTGAGGCGAGGGAGCGAGGCGAGGCCACTCACAGGTTGAGCAATCCCTTGCTCACCCACCTGAGGAGGCGGTGGCGGCACGGGGCGAGGCCGCTAATTGTTCTTAGTTTGACTCTTTTAAACGGGATTAAAGTATCACGGATTAATCTAGGTCTAATCTCGTCTGTTATCCCCTCGTCATTCCGTGTGTGTGTGTGTGTGTGTGTGTGTGTGTGTACTTGCACGTTTCCCCTTTTTTGAATGTTGGCCGCGCTGACTCACTGACTGGACGGCGCTCGGCGTGCCGGAGCACGGGGGCACGTCAAGTCGTAGCGTTTCGTCCATAAGTTCAACCCACCGTGCATTCCAAGCTTTAGCTTTTTGCACCTGCGAGTTTGGCAGCCTTTTATAAAAGCAGTAATTAGCAGCGAGCGCACTGTGAGCTCTGACGCGCAATTACGCGGTTACCAAGAATAACTGCCGCTTCTTGTTAACTTTGCAGGACTTTTTTGGTTTTTATTGCAGATTTAATAGGACAGGTTTTTTTTTCGAGATCATTGAATTTAAGTGAATTAATGTCCGACCTGTTCTAGTTAAGAGCTTGCCTGACACAATAAATATTCTACAGGTTATACACACACACACACACACACACACACGCTTTAACGCTTGAGCTTGAGTCTCCTGCCAGCAGATGAAGTCATGCTGAGACATTTCACATGTGGCTATTTTTAATGAGAAACAGCTCTTTTGGGAACAGAAAAGGGACATACAAAACGTTTCACAAAATGTAATTTGGCTTCACATTCTCTCGCCGTTTGCTACGAGACGTTCTCCGCGAGTGGAAGGGAACACGTGGAGGAGGGCACGCTTGGCCAAATCAAGGCCAAAGCGACTCCTTCTCCTCCTCCTCCTCCTCCTCCTCCTCAGCACAGCAACAGGTGCTCCCCCACTGTCTCCTCTGATGGATATAATAGCCAGTGTCTGGCCGGGATTCTCAGAGGCACCGTAATCCCGCCTTAATCTCCCTGTAATTCAGGGAGGATTGGGTTCTTCAGATGAGCGAGTGGAAACCTTTGTGAGTGTGTGGGAGCTGAGGTCCGGCTAAATTGGACCTCCATGAACAAAACAAAAAAAGCAAAAGGGGGTCTGTTTCTTTTTGGCTGTCTCTTTTTATTTTTTATTATCCTGCTTAGTCTGCGTCCAGTGCTCTTATTCACGGCTTTATTTTGCGGAAGCAACTACTGGTCCCTGCTACCGTTTGACTCATCATGGGCCATTGGGTCCTCCTTGAAGTTATTAAATCTCAATTATCATTATCATTATTTTTAATTGCTTTCATTCAACGTGCATATCAATTAGAGGTTACATTCTTTCATTTTGATGACACCACACAACATGGCAAAATGATTGACATGTGAGCAACTAATAATGAATATGGTGTATATACAGTATATACGTGGTATCTGCTAACCCCCGCGGAACCACAGGTTACCATATCCTTCCCTGTTGTCGCGGGTCAAATGGAGTTCACCAGAACTGAAAGCTGGTTCTCCATGAAACACAGTATGACTGCCCAAACACCAACCGTCATGTTTACACTCCGGTCGGGTGGCAGGTCGTCCAGGTCGTCCAGGTTCTCAGCTTGATTCTATCTTTACAGACACATGGATACAAGCAATCGTTCCTGTCATTTTAGGTTTCATACTTCTGCCTTATATTTGCTTATACTGCTTGTACTTGTATTTACATATTATTTGCTACTATCCTTCATATTTTTTGACAATACTTTGTATGTTGAGCAGAGCAAAGGGGACAGAAAGTATTTATAAACAAAAAGATTGAATCCGTTGTTTTGAATGTGAACACAATGTTAATACAAATGTCTCCACCCACCTGATCAATGAGAACAGAGGCTCTGCTGTCTTCGCTGACGTACTGTGAGGGAACAAGGAATCCATCAGTCATGACTGTAATCACTTTGCCTCTTTATTGGTACTCATGGTACTTGTGTCAAACATCAACTCTCCCTGTAGAGGCTTAATGAAATATGTTTTTGTAAAATGTTGGTTATCGTTTTACTAAATGTTTCCATATATACTGTAAACACCCAATTATTTGAATTATGTGGATGTTAGGCCCAATTGCGAGGATGCTAAGGCTGCTAAAGGCTGTTAAATACAACTATGATGTTATGAGTATGGCCTGACAACATACTGCCTTCACACACAGTTGCTGGTTGTTGTGTGTTGTAATAATGATGCCTTTGTTTGTCTGATCTGAGTCATCATTCCTAGAAATGTAATATATTGTTCAAAATCAACCCAGTGAACAACTTCTTCCAGTTTAGTGATGAAGTGATGTTGTGTTGATGAGTGAGATTAGAGAATACCTGTTTCACAGTCGAGGTGATAGGTGAAGATAAATGATACCCAGGTTCTTTCCCGGGTTTCTCTCTGAAATGATTTGTCAGAGAGAAACTTATCACCAATGTAGATCTAATGACATCTCTAAGACCTACAGCTTAACCAACAGGTTACTGTCAGACACACACACACACACACACACACACAACACACACACACGCCAACATTACAAATGACTGAAACTTACACATTCAAGATGCACTTCGAAGTGTACTAGAATAGTTTACTGTATACTAACAATAACCTCGACACAATTGTGAACAACTAGAAAATAGAATTAGTTTTTTGGTTTTTACCAGAACCACACAGCAGGCATGAAGCACCAGAATACAAAATGGCTCAGCAGTGTGCCTCAAACAAAAAGGTTTATTTTAACCGTGGCTTGTCTGGTCTTAAGAAGTTGATCCTCACTCGTCAAGGGTAATTACAGCACCAAAGTAGTGCTGTAACCACCAAGACAGATTTGCATGTACATGGTTTTGGAAGATGTTGCACTCGTAGTAAATGAAATGTCATCCCATGTTGTGTGAACAAGACGATTTCTAAATATACATGCAAAATGTTTCTTTTTTTTATTAGATCACATAAAAAACCCATGACGCATGGGTTTTTTATGTGGGCACATATTAACCTTTATCATCTTTGAATGGTGTTCCTTCATCAGGAACTGAAGATATCGCCTTTTTTCTGAGGTTATGAGGTTTGAAGGTTGCTGAGAAAATAATACTAGCTTTCGTCTGATGACTTTAGTCTGATGACTTTAAATGTCCATATACTTCAATGTAATGACTCTCACTCAGCCCTAACACACACACACACACACACACACACACACACACACACACACACACACACACACACACACACACACACACACACACACACACACACACACACACACACACAGAGTCAAGCAGTCCCAGCGGTGCATTATGACTAAGTGAGCAGTCAGCATACATGTGCAAACAACTTCCTTTTTACCTGCAGACAAAGGAAGCGGAGGAGGAGGAGGAGGAGGAGCAGCAGCCTGGGGATAAACACCAGCGAGTGAGGAAGGTGATGGGAAAGATAAGTTGTTCACATGGGAGAGATACGTTAGAGTAAAGTTTTTTTGTGGTTTGTGGTGAGATGATTGATTCATTTTAATAAAATTAAGAATTTCAAGCGAGTGCTCCCCGTCTGATAGAGAAAACCCCGACCAGTCGAGATGGAAATCTACCACCATCCATCTTGGTTTTTTCTTTCCACCGTGGTCTGCGTGTGGGAGGTCTCCCAATTCACTTTGAGGTTTTTAATCCAATTAAGGAAATGATAATTTATGTGCGTCCTGTGCCAGGAGGTCGAGTGGGAACCTTTGTTCTCCCTGTTCACTCTCTGCACTAATGGGCCTTTTATGAATGGCTAACATAATAGTGTTGGAGTCCTAATCGCTTGACCTGTTGAAAAACACTTAAAACCCAACCATGGCGGTAACTTTAGTCGTATGTCTTCCTCCTCCTCCTCATATCAATTATTTATGATTATGATTTAAGATGAAACGGTGGTGCAGATGCCTGACACACACAACACAAGACATCCACTGAACACAGAGGCTGACTTGGCTTTTTGAACAAAACAAACCAAAACAAGAAAGCACACGGTGTATTTGGATTGAGACCGGAGAAGGAGGGATGAGTTGAGTGACGGCGCGATGACGTTCACGGTGAGGGGAAAGACCACGCAGTGTCACGGCTGACATTGAGTGGAAAACTAAGAGGTATCGGGTATTATTCACTGTGGTTCTTGGCAGGTGCTCTGTTTGGATAACCCTGCACACATACGTCCATATACAGTGGGGAACATGCTCCACAAGACATGCCACTAAAGCACCTGTGTGTGTGTGTGTGTGTGTGTGTGCGTGTGCGTGTGTGTTTGTGTGCACGTCCGCAGTACCTGTACAGGTGTGCATACTCCTTGTCAGTACATGCACGTGTGTATACATGTGCTGTTTATGAGCATGGGTCTGTGAGTGCAGATGTGTTGTGCGCAATACAGTATGTTCCAATGTAGTTAAACACTGCTTAAACATATACCTGTGTGTGTGTCTCTCTCTGTGTGTGTGTGTGTGTGTGTGTGTGTGTGTGTTCGTTCATGCAGTACACTTAGTGCACAGCGTACATGACAGTGTGCATGGGTGGGTGTGTGTCCACTTGTGTAACAGAGCATAGTCCCTTACGTTTCATGCAACGCATCTTGTCATTCAGAGAACACTGCCTTCCTTTGTGGCCGTTCAAATTTGCAAAACTTGTTTTTTGTGTTTATAAAGACAGCAACCATTAGCCGGTATCCAAGGCGATCAACGAACAATCGGCCTCATTGTGTTGCACATGTTCTGCTGTTGACTCACCACAGAGACTGCTTGAAATGTTACAGATTACTCAGCCGGTGCAGCCACTCCACTCACGGCTCTTCACGGCAATATTGAAAGATTGACGGGAACCAAAAATGGTCAGTTAGCAGCGCGCCCTCCTCTGGGTAATGAGAGGCAGACAATGTTTTGACACCTTTGCGGTTTGAGGTTCATACGGTTACGACCACGGGCTCAGTTTGTCGCATCTATGGACGCAGGATCTGATTGCAAGCGGTGGACTGAACCTATATCTGATTCTGACACTCTGACACTAATTTTCCATACCTGGCACCCCCCCCCTTTCACCCGTACACAAAACTAAACCCACTCTTACTTATCACTGTTTGTTATAGTTGGTAGGTGTAGGTCGCTTACATGAGGGCGCTAAATCCTAATGTTGAAACTGTCCATTGTGCTTTTATAGCGCCGTATACCTGCTGCTTGTGCACTCGGATATCTGCGAGAGACCTAACTTTTGTGTGTGTGTGTGCGTGTGCGTGTGACTGTCTCTGTGTGTGTGTGTGTGCGTGTGTGTGTGTGTGTGTGTGTGTGTGTGTGTGTGTGTGACAGTAACCTGTGTGTGTTGTTGTTGCGGGGACGTGGAGGCTCGCTGATGGCTGTTATTAGAATGCCACTCGTCTCTCCTGTCTTGTCATAACAGACATGAGATTTATGACAGTACTTCCTCTTGTCATTGCAGCCCTCTGTGGCTGTCCTGCTGAGCTGGAGCTCTGGATGTGAGCACAGGCAACACACCGGCGCTGACAGCACCGCCGTGATTTACCAGCAGGAAATAGCAAGATAAGGGGTTTACATGCCAGTGGGCGGGTGGATGTTAAAGGGGGAGGGTTGGGGGGAGGATGGGGGAGGAGGCGGGGGGGAAGAGAAAGAAGAAAAAAGGAAGGCAGAAGAGCGTTTTAGTGGCACTGTGCCCAAAAAGCAGCCTCCAGAAAGCACCATGAGGCAATAGCTGCCTTGTCGTTTCCCTGTTGCTAATAATAATGATAATAATAGTGCATCACTATGTGATTTCATGACAGAGTTGTGCTTTAACTGATTCTTACCGGGGCGATGCCGTGTAAACAACTGGTAGAAAATAAATCGATGTGAACTGACAACATAGTCGCAAGAAAAGAAGAGCTGTTTGATTGCGCTTACTGCAGTTGAGTTAAGGATGGGTTTTTTATAAAGATGTGCTTTTTTTAATGAAGTTGCAAACAGCAATTTTTGCTCCCCACACTTAGTTTTGATTAGATTGTCTTGATCGAGTTTCATCTCATTTTATTTGTCTAGTGTGTGTGTGTGTGTGTTTGTTTGTTAATTGTTTGACTAATAATGGCCATCTTCCTTTTGGATCAACATGCATAACGCATGCAACTTTGATTCGCTCAGAACGGCAATTCTAGCAAAGGATATTGCTAAGACATTGCCTGCAGAGAAAATAATGACCTATTGATTTGCTTAGCATAAGAATGAACATTTCAACAAGAAGTAACTTTCAAACTCACTCTGCGTTGAAAAAAGCTTTCTTTCAAGCAAGGTTGAAACTTGAGCCTGTCAAAGGTGAGCAGTGGTCCCATTCATCTGAACAGATCCTGTGGCGGTCCAGCTAACCCCGGGTGCACCCCGCCCCTCCCACCCCAAACCGCTGGACGCGCTGCAGAGCTAAACAAACACCCCTCTACACCTTGGTGTTATTTTTTGATCTCGCTCCGATGTCCACCATGAAATCAGCTTGGCTGCCTGGGCTTAAAGTCACCGGAGTGTATAGAGTCTGATTGTCAGTGTGTGTGTGTGTGTGTGTGTGTGCATGCGTGCGCATGTATATGTGTGTGTGTGTGTGTGTGTGTGTGTGCGCGAGCGCAAGGGGCCACAAGGGTCATCCTTCTCCTCATCCTCTTTCTTCCCCCAGTCCGACATCCCAGAATGCCGCAGCACACGAGAAGGCGGAGGATTAGAGAAAGTGTCCTCTCGGATGTCTCCCCCATCTGGCCCTGGGATCGAGTTATAAGGAGCTGTGATATTGGGCCTATTCATTTCAATCAACAGCAGATCCAATTCAAGTAAGCCCCCCAAAACCCTGCCGAAAATCCCCACGGAGGCCCCCCGGTTCCTTCACTGGACGGGGAGCAGTGTGGTGGTGACATTATTTCTTTTTTGTCTTTCACCGTTTCGGCAACCGTCTTCATTGGCTGTGACTTGCCGTGATTCGTTCATCGTTCTCACAACTCATTCATTCATTGGTTAGTCAAGTGTCACGCTAAAGGAAATAATACAAATATTATAACGTCCATATTGTTTCTCGCTTTCTGCCAAAGTAAGCGTTGTCATTTCCCAGCAGTTGTTTTAGTAAAATGATTTGGAAATGGTTGAGTTTGAAATGTGTTGGTACGCTGAACATGATTCATCGTTGAAGTCATCGAGGATACAGCCTGTGGTTATTTTTGCCTTTATTTTGTATCGTTCTACATACCTAGTTACAGTTGTCATTGGGTGTGAAGAGCTGGCGTGAACCAGTTAATCATTTAAATTAAATGTTAAGCAGTAGAAATAAGCAGAACTGGATAAACAGCACAGGTTGCTGCTGTGAAAATGTATGTAGGACAATACTATATGGAGTCATAGAAGACATATTTTCAGGCCTTATGCTTATTGTCATACACCCTGCCATGTGATTTACGTTCACATGTCACATGTCTGTCAACATGCCTTTCCGTTTGGCACCGAAAGACAGTGTGTTGTCAGAGCCTGTATTATTTGTCAGTTGTCTTTCACGCGTATACACACACGCACATGGGCACACGCACACACACACACACACACACACGCACACACACACACACACACACAGAGGCCAGACACACATGATCATTCTAGTGCAGGAAAACACACCTATCTCTCTTCCATCTACCTTGCCCTTGTGTTTCATCACCTTTAAGTGCTTATGAAATCATCTACGCTTTCTGACGGCTCCAAGCCCTCACCCCCACCCCCACCGCCTCCCCACACCACCACCACCACTTCCACCTCCTCCTCAACACCACAACACCCGCAACCACATCGACGACACCTGCTTGCGGCCTATCCGCGGAGTAGCCCGAGTTAGCCCCCCCCTAAACCAGCCACAACTGTCGCTTTGGGGCTCGTGGCACAAGGCCAGTCCGCGTGCCCAAACCAGTCGCACCTCCGCCTGTCGGTGGTCGTGCGCACCTCGCGAGTAGCCGAGTAGCCCCGTCTGTCTAAGTTGTCCTCCGAGAGTTGGCCACGGTTTGGGAGAGGTTCGCCCGGACGGCGTAAACCTTGAGGTCAGTCGACGATCTCCCGACGGCCGTGGTCAGCTTGTACGACAGTGTTTCTCAAAACCCCCCAAACGAAAAAGGACGACCCCGGGTTGCGCTTGTTTTCGAGTAACTACCCGTAATGGGTTCGGTGAAAGTTCGGAGCCAGCCTGGTCGCCTGAGTGCTGCGTGTCGCCAGTTTTACAACTGACCCGTGATATTTCAGCAATTCCCTTCTGAGCTTCTGACTAAGCTCTCAGCGACATCACACACACGCCACACCACACACCACACACAACACACACACACACACACACACACACACACACACACACACACACACACAGATCTAATACCCCCCAGACTCTTTCTTATTGTTATTGCTTTGAGTTTGTCTGTTTGTGTGTCTGTGTGCATGTGTGTGTGCTGTGTGTCGTGTGTGTGTGTGTGTGTGTGTGTGTGTGTGTGTGTGTGTGTGTGTGTGTGCATGTGTGTGTGTGTGTGTGTGTGTGTGTGTGTGTGTGTGTGTGTGTGTGTGTGTGTGTGTGTGTGTGTGTGCAGGCACTCCTGCCGATGACTTAAGTCTGCATGCATTCCAGCGTGTGCTCCTATGCCCCGGGTGCATGGCGCGTTGCCAGAGACCGTCCGATAACAT
>PIJE02000016.1:857652-899004 GCA_002895965.2 Coryphaenoides rupestris
GCTCCGCAGGAAATCAGACTAAGAGTGGACTGTACCTAGCTGGCTTTGACAAAGAAATATAGTTTTATTATTCAGGTGGTGAGCCTGAGTCACTCTTCATTCTCTGTGAGATTTGTATTGTTTTAATAGGACGTACTGTAGACTTGTGAAATGCCATGAGGGCCAAACCAATGACCAATAATAAAAGGTTAACGAGAAGGGAACGGTGAAGATGGCTGCGCCCAGGTAGATACACAAGTCAGGCTAATTGCTGTCTGACACTGCAGTTTATTGAATAATGTCTCCTTTACGGCAATGTTTGCTCATGGGCCGTGGATTAGAACAATGAAACAGGAGGCGGTGTATTGCCTGGCTCTGACATGCAGTAGAGTGACTGTACACATTTAGACAACAGCCAAAGCACGCTTCCAAAACAACACGGGGACTTGTGCTTTTGAATGCTCACACATACGAAGGCATGATCAGAATGTTTACACAAGGCGGGTGGACATAGTGCTCCGCACTCATTGCTATCTAGCACTGTTTGCTTAAGAAATCGTCCGTGTCCGGTATCAGGCACTAAAAATACACTTAAGACTGTAACGCGCACTCGCTTAGGGTCAAAGAAGAGTCTTTAGGCGCACCAGGGGCCAGCCTGTGTTTGCTGTAAAGATACAGATGATAGACGTCACCATATGTAGTGCTTAAGTCCTTTGTTCTCTTTAGATTTGATTTATCGTCATCAGTTCCAGACACTAATGAATCTGTCAAGGCTTCCCTCCTGTACTGCCACTGGCTGAACTCCTCCAACCTTGCCATGCCAGTTCAACTGTGTTGATTTAAAAAGGCTTGGCACTCAGTGGCGTGGGGATAATGAGTTATAGAGCAGCTCTAGGTCTTTGTCCGACATGACGATGACTACACGTCGCTTCTACTCAATGTTTTTATGGTTATGATTTTTTCATTTAAGCTTTTTTATTTATGCTGTAGTATTAAATGAATTCCAAAGAAAAAGATCAATCACAAGACGAATATGAGATACCATCATCACTTAAGTATTTAAACCCCCAATGATAGCCGATGAAAGCAAAATGATTGTCATTTTATTAGGTATTTTAAATACGTAAAACCCACACATTTATAGTCAAAATAAATTGTTCACAAAACAAAACAATAAAATGCCACGCAAGCTTAATAAACAAGCATCATTTACATCCAAACAAGCACTTTGACTTTTTGTATGAAAGAACAATATGAATCGTATATAATATAAGTGAATTTACAACTTTTTGTAATTACTATTTCTTTTTTCGAACGGGTTTTGAACTTTTAAGTCTCAAAGCACTCATAGATGGCAGATAGTTTTATGATAATGCAAGTCTGACATATTAGTATGGAGCACTCATTCACAAGCCCACGGGCTGAAAACATTTACAAAAAAAGATTTAAATGTTCAGCAGTTTCCATCTGTCTTTGGCACAGTCAGTGATTGATTCCCCCAAGAACCGCTGACAGCTTCAGAATCTTTGCTCGTGGCAATATAGTAATTCTGTCGCTCTGAATAACACACCCCATCCCATCCTCTTATAAAATACATACGGTTTATAGGTATTCGTACAGTTTTATGCAGTGCATTACATAGAGATTATACATTTTTCTTGGGTTTTCCTTTAAAGAAAATTACAAAAAAACAAAATCAATGAAAAAACAAATGTCTAAGCGGAGAAAATATTTTCCAAAAATAACAACTTTTTCTCCAGAAACAGCACTTTGTAATCTGAAAACGTGTGAAATATTGTAAAAATATACTCAGATTTGGTAGATATTTTAATAAATTCCTCTGAGACCAACAAGGCACTGAAGCCATTTATTAATATCATATTGTTTTGCAGAAAACAGATGTATATACACAATACACAATAGTAAGGCAAGTTATATATCATTTTATAGGCACATTCCCTATGCGAGACAGCTCTTTGGACGGACAGCGGTCAAAATTGTTGTGGCACTTAATGACAATCTGACATGATAAATATTGTTTGATGGCCCTTTGGTGCTGACCTCTGGAGTCACTTGGCTGTAAAAACTTTAAAAGTACCCCGTTAGTCTCCAAAACTCCATTAAAACAGCTCCTCTTTTATTCTGTTTTCCCTTTCTGTATGCCGCATACCTCAGTTATACAAAGGATAACGCCACACGATAGAATGAGCTTAAACGTATCCAATGGGCTTCCAGTCGTCTCCCTGACAACAAATGTCTCTTATAACGCCGGACCACCAGATAGCTCTTTGACCATTGATCGGGGATCCTGAGGCACTAGTGTGTGTGTGTGTGTGTGTGTGTGTGTGTGTGTGTGTGTCTTCAGCTGATCTCAGTCTTAGGTGGCTGTGTCGGGGCTTAGCTGGCTAAGGGGCTGCCCGGCTGCATGGGCACAGGGGACTCGTGTTGTTCTCCCACGGGGAGACTGTGGTCGCTCGTCTCCACCGCCGCCGCCACCTCCGCTGCCGTCGAGGAGCCCAGACCCACCACCACCACCATGCTTAGGTCCTGAGGTTCCAGCTGGGTCTCTCCTCCTGCTCCTGCTGCTCCTCCTCCTCCTCCTCCTCCTCCGCAGGCCAGAGCTGCTTCCTCGGCCACCCTCCTCATCCTCTCCTCCTGCTCCAGCCGCATGCGTCGCTCCTCCGCCTCGATCTCCTCCGTGGTGGGGATGGAGTTCTTCTTGGGGCGTCCCTTGGGCTTGGTGGGGGCTTCGTGACCTCCTTTCAGCACCTGGAGTTGGCGGACCCACACACACACAGACACACACAGACACACACACACACACACACACACACACACACAGGATCTCAGAGGAGCCTCTTGTTCCAGTGATGTATGGCAGCAGCAGTCAAAGGCAACGCCGGTTATTATAGTAATTAAGAGAAGACGTATTGCCACTAGCTTCTCTTTTTACACTCATTCGTCTTGAGAGTTAACGATTTGAGGTCCCTCCCCCTCTCTCCCCTCCTCCTCCTCCACCCTCCTCCTCCTCTCCTTCGGTTCTCCCCGGGAGCTGATGACCCGAGTGCAAAAACGTTTGCTCTCGCCGTCGCGGTCATCCGTCAAATCCGGGAGCACACGGTGCTCCTCCCCTGGTTTTACTATCTCCACTTCCACTTGTCCTCTCTGTATGCTTCCTCTTCCCCCCACCTTTAGCCTCGCAAGTACTCTGTCTGCCTCGCCTGGCCGTCACCTCACAAGAACAGCTGTGTTCGGGAGCGATCGCGAGTGTTTTCGCTTTAGCTACAGATGCTTCTCTTACCATTTTCTTCCACTTCATGCGTCTGTTCTGGTACCACGTCTTCACTTGGAGTTGCGTGAGGCCCAGCGATTGAGCCAGGTCTAACCTGGAGACAAAGAAATGAAGTGGCACATTCAGACATGATGTGTTTTAAAGGCTCAGCTAGAAAAGAAAAACATTCACTCATACATGTATATATGTATTACATGCATTAGCTTCGATGCTAATTTGTGTATTTCCCTAACATGATTTATCTGACACATGTGTTTATGTTAATGTCAGATTATATTTTAGCATGCAAGCATGTGCCATTGCACCACACTACTGTTCACATCTCACACCTTGAACAAATTAAACCACTCGTGAATCTTTTCGACAGAAAAATCTGATTTTGTTTGGTTGAAAGAATTTAGACGTGCACACCATTGTACAACACCTGCAGCCAAAGGGAGCTCTTGTTGAGCCATCTGTACCCAAGGCCACTAATGAAATAACATCATGTTGGCGCCGCCTTGATTGTGGCGCTGACATTGAATTTGTGAATGCATCCACCACATGTGCGCTGACCCATGACTAATGAAGCTATCGGTCGGTGGTTGTAACGCAACACCTCAGGAAGAAGCAGATAAATGAACAAAGGGATCTGTTTTGTGAGAGACACAGAGAGGGGGGGGGGGGGTATGGAGGTTATCAAGTTTTTGAAATGTGATTTCCTTTGACTCGACTTTGTTCCGTTCAAAGCGAAAGTGAAAAAGCCTCTCAACCCTCTTCAGACATTTAGAAGGAGAACCCACTTTGATTTGAGGAAGTGAAAGAACCAGAGAGAGAGAGAGAGTAAAAAAAAGACTTCCTCTTAGTGAAAGTAATAGTCTATTGGACCCTTTATATTAAAAACACATGGCAGTGAGCGCATACTCACAGAACTACACTCACAGAAATACAATGGCTCTAAGTGGTCTACTACAGTGTGTGTGTAGTGATGGTATTGTGGGAAGGAAATGGCTGCTCCAGTGGAAATAGATTTACTATTTCTTTCTTTTTTTAAACAACCCGCACGCTTATAAAAGCAATAGCGTTTAATTTAATAGTGGTTAATGAAAGACCAGAGCAAAACCATGCGATGACAGTAATGATGATGATTATGATGATGATGATGACGATGTTAAAGTCATTGAATGCTGTAATTTAAGAAGGAAATAGTCAAACGATTATGACTTGGCAAATTTAATTCAGTTTAGCTTTTTTGTTTCGGGCATTTTAACATGAGTCGCTTGTTTTAGGCTTCTCATCTCCCCGCTCATACGGAGACGCACTTGGATTCCTTCGAGCCGAGGACGGGACGAACCCTCTGAACGCCGTCTCCACGACGAATCGCGTCGCGCACGGATCCCCGGCGCGCTCTTTAATGTTGTTAAGTGAAGCGATAAAAAAAGGGGGATTTTTTTTCCCTCTGTTTCTCTGTTTACGTTGAGCCGACAGCCAGGGGCTTTAATGAGTTCTGTGCAGAGTGTCAGAATCAGGTATTTTGACAGGATGCGGTGTTTTAGCACTGTGGTCTAACAGGGGTTGCTGGGTTGGTTTTGATCACCGAGTCGTGCCGGGCCCCGGGCTCTTGTCCTGCGAGATGAAGCATGGCTCCCTGCCATCGGCTCACAGGGTGGGCCCTCCGAGTGATGGATTCCTGTTGGATTCCAGGTGGGGGGATTTCCCCCCACGTCGTTTGGGATTGGGAGTGCAAACGCAAAAGAATAAATGGTGGATTCTTACAAATGCTGTGTATGCTTACAGCAGTGATTACAATTTAAAGCCAGCATGTCGCTAATGCAACGTGAGGCATGATGGCGGCGTAGTGAGGCCTGGGTGTCCGAGGCTACATCCCTGAATATTTAATAAATAGCTCTGGAGCTCAGAAATGTTATTTTTATTTTATTATTTTTTTTATTATTAAAGCAGCCCCAGATCTATTATGTCAGTGTGTGTGAGAGAGAGAGAGTGTGTGTGTGTGTGTGTGTGTGTGTGTGTGTGTGTGTGTGTGTGTGTGTGTGTGTGTGTGGTGTGTGTGTGTGTGTGTGTGTGTGTGTGTGTGTGTGTGCAAAGGAAAATGTTATATAATAATATATCACAAATGTTAACGTAAAAACATTTTCTAGCCTGGTACTTCAGCATGCCAATAAACATTTTCAATGATTGCAGTTATGAAGTATTCTGCTCCTACTCATCACTAATACTAATTACTAACAACTACTCATATTTTTCACATCACGATTCATAATTAATCTGGAAAGCTTTTTTTTTTTTTTAAAGCATCCAAATAGATAAAAACGTGTCACTCCGGACCCCCCCCCAAAGTATCGCCCTAGACCCCCCCAAAGAAGTCCTAGCAAAGCCCCACAGGTCCTCAGATCCTAGGGCCGGCCCTGGAACATGTCTGTGTAGGTGCATTAGCAACAGCTCTGAGTTATACTGCATGTGGCATTCCAATTATTTAACGGCCCGCGTGTTTTCATTCATTTGATCTTGTAAAAGTAAAAGCCGAGAGCAGAAAATGTTAAAATGACCCACAACATTTTTGAAAGATATACATGTATATATACAGTATATTACTTCGAGTTGCTGTAAAAAAACGAGATGTACTTTATACGTACACCTGTGTATTAGATGCTTGGCAATAAATCAATGCAATGCATTTATGTTCACTTGGATTGGCAAGCGACCATGTTTCACTTGAACAAGGCAGTGTTTCTTTGTTAAAAAATTTTAACAGTTAAAAAATGTCAGGTTAAAATGTTACCATGGCCTCAACGAGACGGCTGATGTAATACCCTGGCTTAGACCAATTCACGTTATAAAATACCTTTCCTGCAGGATAAATCAAACCGGTAGAGTAAAGTTAAAGACTGTTTAACCTTGGCGTGTGTGTGTGCGTGCGTGCGTGTCCGTGTGCGTGCATGTGTGTGTGTGCGTCTGCATGGCATGTGTGTGAGTGTGCGAGTGTATGTGTACATGCGTGCCTCAAGCGTGTGTGTGTGTGCGCGTGCAGCCACAGGTGTGAACCTGTTTACAATGTATACGTCGTTGACCTTTGACATCGAGCAGCTGCGGCCGTCGTGGCCAAAGTGTACGGCAGGCCGACACGAGGCCGCTGTGGCTATGGGCACCGACCTGTCGGGCGTGGAGAGGTACTTCTGCTTCTGGAACTTCTTCTCCAGGCCCATGAGCTGCAGCTCGGTGAAGATGGTGCGGCTGCGGCGTGGCTTCTTGAGGCGCGGGCCGCCCAGCTCCGTGTCCGACTCGCTGCTGATGCTGACGGGCGTCTGGCTGGGCGACGAGTCGGAGCCCCGGGTGGTAGCCTGCTGCTGCTGCTGCTGCTGGTTCTGCTGCTGCTGCTGCTGGTGTTGGTGGAGGTGGTGGTGGTGGTGTGGATGGTGGGGGCCGGAGATCAGCGGCAGGTGCTGGGGCACACGGCCCGGGGACGAGGGCCGGGGCTGGGTGTGGGTGTGGGTGTGGGTGTGGGTGTGGGCGGCTGGACCGCTGGGTGGCTGCCGGGTGATCACGGAGAGGAGGGGGTAGGAGCGCAGCGAGGACGAGCCTGGGTGGGGGGGAGAGAGAGAGAGACGGTCAGTTGTAATACACCCAGGTGAACACATGGGTCAGGCTACTAATAATTATATATTAAATCAATATATATAAATATATATAATATCTTTGGCTCATGTGTTTCTGTTCCCTCTCGTATCGACCGTGGGTAATTGCTCAGACCAGGCTGACTATTTAACTGCGCCGCTTTAAGTGTGAAAAGTGTTTAGCTGCGACCCCTGGCGACGCCCGGGGTCGTGACCCAGATGGCGCGAGGCGTGTTTTACAACGCTCCTCTGAACCCGTTGTCAGATGAACCACGATGTTGACGACGGAGGACATGATGCCCACCTGCAGAACAATACGACATAATCTGTGGTCCCACAACCAGTATGATGCGGGTGTTGCATTCTACAGTCACACACGTGCACACACACACTCACTCACACACACTCACACACACTCACACCCACCTACGCACAGTCTAGCACTTTGCGGCGCAGACAGAAGCTACAAAAGCATTTTTTTTGTTGGTTGACGCCAGGATCAATAAAGGGACTCCTGGAGGACTTCACTGGGGAGTGGGAGTCTGGGAGAGCTGAGGGGGAGGAGTCTGGGAGAGCTGAGGGGGAGGAGTGTGTGTGTGTGTGTGTGTGGGGGGGGGGGGGGCATGGTGGAGAGATGAGGGTTATGGTTCGAGTAAATTGAAATGTCTGCCTGAAAAACCTGTACACCCTGTAAGACCATGATCTTTCATTCATTTACTGTATGCCCATAGTGTATGGTAGTTTGAGTGTGTGTGTGCGTGTGTGCATGTGTGCGTGCGTGTGTGTGTGTGTGTGTGTGTGTGTGTGAAGCATGAAGCTCATGTGTGTGCCAAATGAAATTATGAAACACCAGGGGGTGAATCAAGGTGTAACAATAACAGGCATGCACACAGCACCAACAAAAAAACTAAAACATATTCATCTGAACATTTTACGAGCCACGCCACAAACGACAAGTCACGCATCGTGCCATGTGACACACAAACTGACACAAGCAGTCACACTGAACCAGTTGTCACGCGCACACACACACACACACACACACACACACACACACACACACACACACACACACATACACACACAGCAATTGCCCCTTTGGGGACAAATAAAGTTCTACTTCTTGACTTGACACACATACACACACACACACACACACACACACGCACATGCACGCACATACACGCACATACAAACACGCACACACATACGCACGCGCACACACACACACACACACACACATGCATGCATGTACACGTACAGCAGGGTGAGTGTAGTTGGAGGGGGATGACGGAACAGGACTCAGGGAGCCAGGGCAGTGACTAGTGTGTTGGAGGTGACATGCTCGACAGACAGACCGTGAAACAGATGGACGCGTGCGTGGTGTGTGTGTGCGTGTGTGTGTGTGTGTGTGTGTGTGTGTGTGTGTGCGTGTGTGTGTGTGTGTGCGTGTGTGTGTGTGTGTGTGCGCATTTAGCGAAGATGTTATTGTGCACATCACATACGCTTTCATGCATTTCGCTGTCTTGCGTGGGGTGAGGTTGCAGGGGAGGGGGAGAGAGAGATAGAGATAGAGATCGAGAGAAAGGGGGGGGGGGGGGGGGGATGAGTGGGAGCCACGAGCGAGACAGAGAAACCGATTCAGAGCACAAATGTTACGACAAACCATATCTTTATTCCCGCTGTTAAAGGCTGGGTTGGAGCAAGCCAATCCAATTTTAGTAGGATACAAAAAATATCATGCACATATTATTTCGGCACGTCTGTCCCTCTTTGACACATCCACACAGGTGCAGCAACACACACACACACACACACACACACACACACACACACTGCCTGAAGCTCACCATGACATCATGGTAATACGCTTAGATCATGGCTAATCTTCCAACGTGAGACTGCTGCTGCTGCTGCTGCTGCTGCAACAGGTCCAGACAAGATATACTTTCTTGGTAGTGTCCTCTCGTATTTTCCAGTAACAGTTTGTCTTTTTTTACACACACACACACACACACACACACACACACACACACACACTTGCCTTCCTCTCGTTGTCAACATCTCCAGCCGATCGCTCCCGTGTGTGTAGGTCTGAAGGAAGCTAACGCTAGGCTTGGAGCGACTACAGAAAACGATATCTCGGCACGACCAAGATTTCCAAGATTTCCTATGGCTGGATCTTGGCTAGAGATGTATAATAGGAGAGAGAGAGAGGGTGAGGCTGAGGGGGGGAGAGAGAGAGAGAGAGAGAGAGAGCGAGAGAGCGAAATGTCATCCCTGGTGGAGACTTTCCACTGACAGCCAGTCCAGCGCACCGAGGCCCAAATCCCGTACATTGTTGACGAGCGCCAGGAGCCGCCGTCGATAGTCTACAAATAAACCGTTTGAGCGGCAGTAAACGCTCGGTGCTCCGTCGCAGCAGGACGCACGGTGATACTCTTCATAAGCACCGTCGGAATGTGGCCGTCGGCAAAAGCGTTTACGGGAGTCACCGCAGAACACATACCCGATAAGAATAGACACTCAATGGGCCATTTGCGAGGCATTCGCTTTAGTAGCAACTCCTACCATTAAATACCCTAATCCTAATTCCAACCCTAATCCTCCTAACCCTAACCAACATAACCTTTTGACCTGCTCAGATTATTTATATATATATATAATATTAGATATTGCAACAACAGCACACGACACAACAGTGGAATTACATTTTAATAAAAAAAAAAAGACTTGTATGTTGTGTGTTAAATGATGCATTAAAAAGGCAAACACTAAGTACTATCGGGGACTAACTCCTAAACTCATAAAACGCGGCTGCCAAACGGCGTCTCTTCTTCCAGTGGATTACTGGTGGCTGCGCTGTGACATGCGCCTCGGCCGGCGTGAACCTCTGCATTGTTTTGGGTATAAACCCGGCGATGACAGCTTGAGGGGTGTTCAGCGCTCAATTAGACAGCTCTATGTTTTCACCCCTTCACTCATCGGGGCCTAGCCCGTGCCCTGTGTGTGTGTGTGTGCGTGCGTGTGTGCGTGTGCGTGTGCGTGCGTGTGTGTGTGTGTGTGAGCAAGCCCCTTCATCTGCCCAAACCCGGTTCTCTAATTAAAACCGTTCACCTGCACAACATGACAGATCTCCGCTGCTAGCCGCCCGTCCTGCGCGGCCGGCTAGCAGGGAGGTGTGGAGAACGTGCGGTTGAGTTGGGAGCTCCTGCAGCACACTCCCTGCGCTGCTGCTGTCCTCCCGACGGCGCTGTGTTTACTGTGCTGGTGTTGCCTTACCCCTGAGTGTTAAATAAGCGTTTAAACATGAAACCGGATCCACGTCCATTCTCCTGTCACATCGGAGCGTCAGCCCCGAGCGTACACTACATTTATAAATGATTTTTATGCATAGTTTGGAACGTGTAGAAGTACATGTGATACTCTTTATGTGGAAATGAAGATTTTCTTTTGACGGTGTGTGTGTTTGTGTGTGTGTGTGGGCTTATGCATGTGTATGCCTGCATGAATTCATGCATATGCATGCCTGTGTGTGGGTACCGTCCATGATTGTATGTGCGCGTGTGTGTGTGTGTGTGTGCGTGCGTGTGTGTGTGTGCGCGCCCTTGTACGCGTGTGCTTGTCGGCATGTGTGTGTGTGCTTAAGCCTTCAGGTGTGCCCCGAATACCGGTCTCGAAATGTGTGTGTTTGTGTTTGCGTTCATTTTAATACGTGTTGACACGGGTGGACTGAAGCTCCCAACTGCATTATTAACCAGAGGCTTTATCGTCCGCTCTGTGGATTAGGAGTTTCAAAATGGAACACTGGGGGAAAACACTTTGAGCTTTCTTCCTATACGCCATCGCCGCGTTACGGACGTATCGAGGCTTGGTCCTGCTATACCGCAGCCCCCCCCCCCCCCCCCCCTCCCCCGGCCCACCCCAGGGTGCGCACACACACTCCTATTTTGCCATTTTTCATCGCCCTGTCAGGTGAGATTACACCACAGTTGATCTTTATCTTTCTCACCTCATCCAGAAAATGCCACTAAAAGCCCCGCGGTGGATCCCGCTGAGAGACGGGCCTCCAAATGAAATATCGTAACCTTCCATTACCCTCTCCTGGCTGCGCGGGATAATGAGACGCATCAGGTCAAGGACCAACCGTTGCTGTCTCTCTCTCCCTCTCTCTCTCTCTCTCTCTCTCTCTCTCTCTCTCTCTCTCTCTCTCTCTCTCTCCCTCTCTCTCTCTCTCTGTCTGGGACGCTAACAGAACGCCATCAAATAAATGTGTCCGCAATGTTGCTTGTGTTGTCTGTTTCTTATGTGTGGTCTGTTTCTCATCTGTCATTTGACCTTCTTGTATGTATACACATATTAAAGACAGTGAATGTGTGCATTCCTTACACATGCTGTTGTTTGTGTGTTTGTTGTTGATTACTATAATATATGTTTACTATTTGTCGTTTTTGTATTCTGTTTTTCCTTATTTTGTCACTATTTTGGCTGTTATCGCTATTTTCCTATCTATTTTCCTATCTAATATATTAGTAGTCTTAATAGTCTTACTTCCTGTTGCAGTCACACCCGAGTTTAGGATCAATAACGTTGCATCCTTATGTCTTCATCTATCTTCCCTGACACAAAAACCACGAGGTTGTACTACTGTGTGTGTGTGTGTGTGTGTGTGTGTGTGTGTGTGTGTGTGTGTGTGTGTGTGTGTGTGTGTGTGTGTGTGTGTGTGTGTGTGTGTGTGTGTCAGCGGCAAGGATCATAATAGAGCAGCGTTAGAACGAGAAGCAAGAGGCCATGCATGAGTGGCATACCAACAGTAAATTATACAAAACAAACTATTTGTCAACACGACCCCCGCCTCCCCTCCCCCCTTCTCCCCTGCCCCCTGGCGTCCTCCACCTATGTGCTTTAGCGGCCCCCGCTGGAGGAGAGGCATTATTGCACTTTTTAGGGCAAACAATGCAGAACTTTCAACTTTCACTCACTGCTAAGGGGGGGTGGGCAGGGAGCATGAGTTGCGGAGGTCCACTGTTTGGCCCCGGTCCTATAGGGGCCTGCCAGATTCTATATCAAGCACTAACAGCCATTGAAGTTGGGGAATATAGTGTGTCTCACACCCCCGCAGCCACAAATAAGTGGTGGGCACAGTGTTCTGATATGCAAGGCGGGTTACTCTATCCATCGGAACAGGGAAACGGAGGGGCGGTGGGCTCTGCGCAGGGGGGAGGTTAAGCCCCAGTCATAGTGCCCTCTAGCACACACCCATCCACATGAAAGAGACCAGAGAGCTGCTTCCGCTATTTTTATCCTCTCACCGGTGTCATCATCGAGTTGCACTGACTATTATTTTGGAGTTAAGTGTAATTATCATAATGATTACTGCTGCAGCGTATGGTGATTTATTGTATTGTTGTCTTTGTTGTGTGATTCATTCACAATGAATCACACCTAGGAAAGCAATTATTTTGTATTCATGATCTGCATTTAGAAAATGTGTTATTAATTTTATTGCTTATTTTGTTTCTTGTTTTGTGCGTGTGTGTGTGTGTGTGTGTGTGTGTGTGTGTGTGACAGAGAAAGAATGAGTCTGTGGGTGTGTATCATAGCAAGAGAGTGTGTGTGTGGGTGTGTGTGTGTGTGTGTGTGTGTGCTTGTGTGCGTGTGTGCATGTGACAGTGAAAAAATGTGTGTGTGTGTGTGTTGTGTGTGTGTGTGAAGAGAAAGAGAGAGAGACTGTGTGTTGTGTTGTGTGGTGTGCGCACTAATTTAGCACTAACTTGTGTTTTGTACGTCTTGACATTATGATTACAGCATTGTTTAGCATATTGTATGTTCTTAGTTTGTTGGGTTAATTGCACTCAGAACGGCACTCCTGCTCTTATCCCAGCTATCATGCAGGCAACCTTGCAATTATGAATGCTTGAAACCTGCTATTCTTATCTTTATGTACCACAGCGATATATATATATTGTGTGTGTGTGTGTGGTGTGTGTGTGTGTGTGTGTGTGTGTGTGTGTGTGTGTGTGTGTGTGTGTGTGTGTGTGTGAGTGAGAGTAGGTGTGTGCGCATTTGTTTCATTCAGTTAACAAATGCATAGATCTCCAGATATGTACAACTGTGTTTGACATTATCTGGGATGCAGCAGTCTGCAACTTCTGGGGGGGGAGGCGGTACAGAGCCTGGACCGGAAACCAGAAACTGAAAGGGGTGGAGTTACACCTTATTTCCTGTTTCACGAGGCCTATAGAGAGAAACTCATTTGCGCGAGTGGATGGAGCTTTCAGAAGGGGCCAGGCTACACGGTGTTGATATGAAACATTTACAAACACTTGTAGTCGTTGACAATCTAATATTAGTGCTGCTGGCCCAGTGTGTGTTTCCTGTTATTCAATTAGGCGCCTGGAATTAGAATTAATATCGAAAGTCTGATTTCACACTATGACACACGATGCTGCAGGGATTGGTTATCACCGCTGTCTAGTTGTATAAGAAACCTGTCGTCTATTCGATAACAATCGATATATATATATATATATAAGATGTATTATCCTTGACGTATTAGGCCTATATATCATCGATAATATCTCATTCATTTGACATGACATTCACGTACAGCCTTCTGCAACATGGTATTTTTATGAGAGAATTGCAGTATCTTTTATTTGAAAGCCAATCTCCCACTATATCTATTTGAGCATGTTGATAGTATTTTTAATTTATCATTAAAAATAATACACCTGTATAATTTTGGGCTATGGGTTAATATTACATTTTGCGTGGTTAATGAAAATGGAAAATAAATTAAGGATTAAGATGCATGATACTTTCATTGAGACGATAAGTAATAACGAATAACAAACTAATTGGCCTTTTTGTATAATAGGCTTATCGGTGTATGTCAGTCAATGAAAAATGTATCCAAACTCAATTGACTTTCATATGTGGAGTCCCGTTGTGTGTGTTTATATGCTTCATAATGAGGTTTAACTTTGGATCAAATATAAGTGACAGACTACAGTATTAACAACGATGATTGTCATTTACTGTGTACTTTAACACGTTTTTAAACCTATTGGCTTTCTGCTTTGAGCCAATTGTATGCTGGGAATATTGAAGGTGAATGTTGGAAAGTAGTTGACACATATTTTCATGTTCAAAATATATCACTTCATGATCAAGCAACCCCATCATCGCAGTGAAGTGCGAGATGCCTTCCTATAGGTCTTATTATAAGGAACATAAATCATCTTACCCGGACACGAATGGAGCGGCTTGGGTCGGACGACCAGCGACGGACAAACCGAGGAGTACAGAGAAAGTTTCTCAAAGTAATCACACGTTTCCCTGGAGAGGATCTCGTCGATCATGAAGGTTTTGTAGCGGCGCCGCCTGACCGCCTTCAGCTGCCCGGGAGAGGCGACCCTCAGCTCGGCCTGACAGTGCATGGCGCCTCGCTGCTGCCGGTGCTGCCGCTGCTGCTGTACTTGCGCTTTCACTTCAACTCAACGCAACAATTCAACAACAAACAACTAATTTCCTTCAGAGTGGGGATTCCTTATACTAAATCACTGTGGGGTTTAATATACATACATACATATATATATATATATATATATATATATATATATTTGTAAGCAGTCTTGTGGTGAATGTCCCCGCGGCGGCGAGTGAGAGCGGCGGAGTGTGTAGCTGCGCAGAGAGAGCGCAGCAGTGTGAAGTGCAACGTGCTCACACACCCACCGCTATATAAACCATCCCTAGCCGCGCACATCCTCACCGTCCCGGCTCTGGACAGGCCAGGCTGTCAATCATACTCTCTCTCTCTCTCTCTCTCTCTCTCTCTCTCTCTCTCTCTCTCTCTCTCTCTCTCTCTCTCTCTCTCTCTCTCTCTGTATCTCTCCCTCCCTCCTTCTCTCTTTCTTTGCATAGTAGGCCATGTAATACAGCGCATAGTAATTACTTACGCACGGAACCGTAGAAATTGAAAGGTGTTGGACAATTTCATTTCATTTTCATTCATTTAAATATTGGGCCCATAGTCATGATTATGTTTGGATGCAATATTTGTTGATAATAAATTATGAATTGTGACAAAACCATGGGTTATGTCATGGATTAGGCTATTCTGTTGCTTTAGGCTATTTTATTTTTCCTCCGACTTTTGTCTTATTTTGTCTTAATGTAGGTCTATTGCTCTTGTAATTTAAGTTGTAAAACAAGATTCTAATTTAATACATTCAGGCTTCACGTCGCATGTAATGTAAGCCTACAATCACATATTAGGCCTATAGGCTTGCATTATTCTTTCCTCTGGGGCAGGAATTATTTAAGAATACATTTTTTGAAAATAAAAAAAGATGCAATCGTCTTTTTTGACAAATCGGATATTTATTAGCCTATTAATAATCGTTTAGTATTAGTAGCCTAGTAATAATTGATTTGCCTAATATTATTAATATAGGCCTACCCATCGGGTTATTATTAGCATTTAATTGTAGTCACATTCCTATCTGTACTTTTTTATTCTTTTTAAGTCACAAATACACTTGTAAATGTACACATATGGGCCACTTAACGAATAACGCATTTAGATAAGACCAAGCCAACCTCATGGCAAGCAAGGTCAACCACGGTAGTAGCCGATCATTTTGTTCCCCTTTCCCCTTTTTGGTCCTTATTTATTGTAAATATATAAGCCTACAGTTCACTTGTACGGATTTGCATTTTTATTAGTTGTTTTAGAAAATGTCTGGGCTAACACAGCTATATTTGAAAGTATATAAAGTTATATAGGCCTATGATGCAAAATAGAAGGCTTAGTGAGAATGGAGTGGGCCGATTTTTTTGCTGCATAGTTTGCTTTTTAGCAGCAATCGTCTTACATGAAATATGAAATGCAGAAATCTAAAAAAAGTAGGTTTAAACTAAATATAAAAAAGAGTAGGCTGCAGCACAAATAAGGCAGAGGCCTACAAATAACGTAAACAAAGATGTTTTTGGGGGGAGAAAACATATCAGCCTACAGAGAGGCCTATTATCAATAATAGTGCTGTGTGTTTAAATCGGACCTCACGTTTAGGCCTGCTATTCAAACGGTCCGTGTTTAATAGTAATTCGTAACAGTTGTCGTTCGTTATTCACAAAGATTCATGTGTCTTCAGGGGGTGGGGGGGGGGGGGGGTAGGCTCAGTCATAACCATAAACACCATGACCATTATTCAATATCCTCGCAAAACTGTCCGGGTCTCTGGCGGGGACTGGAGCCTGACTGGCTGAAGGTGGATGACAGCCTGTAGGCCCGCAGCAGGTCTCTGAGAGGGACGCGCTCCAGGTTCTCCTGCGGGTTTGATACGCTGATCAAAGGGCGCAGATGACAACCACTATTGCCGATGGAGCTGCTCCTCCATGATGCGACTATGGGGGTGGTGGTGGTGGTGGTGGTGTTCGGAGATAACATGGGAGCAGCCATGAACCCAGCAACCTGTGCGAGAGGCTCCGAGAAATGGTGGCGGACGCGCTCCTATTATCACGGGGGTGTGGTGGGGGTGCTGTTGGAACAAAGGGAGGGGTCCGGGGTCCGAGTGGCGTCTTTGGTACTGGATCCTTCCCTCCTTCAATAGACACGCTGGGATCTATAAAGGTCCACACGGCAGCAGCAGCAGCTACCGAGCTCTAATCCGACGGCTCTGTGCGGCGGGAGACGCCAGGAGAGATCAACCTATTAGAGCAGCTATGCCGCTATAGTGCCCGGGATGCGGCGCTGCACCGGGCCTTCCGAGCACCGTGCGGCCCCCCCGGTGTCACGGAACAGAGGATACTCTTCATTAAGACAGACTTCTGCAGCATCGCGAGTTGCAACCCGACACGGAGCAGATTATAGAGTGAAGAGATACGCTTTAATACAGTGGCTGGGGGGGGGGGGGGGTGGTGCAAATGGACCTCCACTTTTGGATCCTCGGGAGCTTTATTAGGGGGGTAGGCTTGTAGCTACTATACACCGCGGGAGCTCATGTTGTTAGTGGGGCTATAAGCACTTTCGGAAGGGTAGATTATGACCTCAACGTGGACATTAAGGGATTTGATTAGTGTGCCCCCCTCCACCCACACACACGCACACACACACTCCACCCCAGCAGAGGCCACAGTGGAGCAGCAGCTTAGAGGAGCATATTTTTAAACATCACAAGTGCCAATTATGGGACAGAACAATGCTTTGGAATAATAGGCTAGAATATAATGCAGTCCAAATATTGTAGCAATCAAGCAGTCATGGTTAAAACGTGAACAACGTGTACTAGGCTAAAGGCCAGAGTTCAAGGTTACCAGTAATGTTTGTTTCTTGGCTGTCAAATTAACAGAGCACACGGCAAGAGCACTTCATACAGAAGTGGTGCATATAGTCAAATAGAAAGACGCCATTTGATTTAATTAAGGGATGTGTGTGGCGCCACATGCAGATTACCATGATCCTCTGAGGCAGCATATTAGTTTCAAATGGGACATTTATAGAGAAGGCTGAGGGCTGTTTTGACACGAATGCATGGAGTCACCATACAATAGACAGCACTTCCACTTGATACAAGGTGAAATCTGACCAAGCTGTAAATAACACCAATAGCCAAGTCCACCCCCCACCAAGGCACATACACACACAAAAAACACGACACAGGTGTTGTGAAATGAACTTTGTAATTTACAGGAAAGTGTTTATAAAACATGTCACAATATCAGGAGCATGATTATATAAAACAATTTAAATAAACCACTCAACAGACTGGCAGGTTGATTAACCTCATGTAATAAAAATAAACCAATTAAACAAGGATTTGAGCTAATGCCACAAAAGTGCTGCTGGTGGATTAGTACACTAAGTAATTTTTTTTTTAAGATGCCTTGCATAATGTCCAAATGTTTAAAAAATAAAAATAAAAATCCAATGTAGTTATCAAAATGACTGGTTCAAAAAGAATCTGTACCAACAGCACTTTTTTCTTTTTTGAGCGCTTGGGGTATAGATAGATCTTTGTTTTCCCCATCCATGTTTTCACTCCCACCATTGAGAGAAATCACATGGAATTGTGAACATTTGTATAAAGTTAAAATCACTTTAAAAGTAAACACTTGCGCTCCAGAGAAGGTTAGCAATTCTTCAAACTAGTATCAAAATATACAAAACAACCTGAGTATACACACATATCTTTTGTCCAAATAAAACTCAGGCTCTTTCTGTACAAGCGGTCAAAATTAATAAAAACAACAATGTCTGCATTTTCATTTCATTTCTCCCCCTCCCCCCACCCCTTCTAAAAAATAAGTAGCCACTCAGTACCGTCTATATCTACCATCCTGATACCCACGATTTCCACCCCGGTTGGTGTCGTAGGGTCGGCTTCCGCCACCGCCGTTGTCATGGTGACGCCCACCCCGCCGGTCGTTATGGTGATAGTTGTCCCGGCCGTGAGTGCTCTGCTGGTGACGGCTGGATGGGGGCTCCTCTGTGTAGCGCTGACTCCGGCTGAGGTAGCTACTGTTGTTATCACTGCCGCCGTTGTTGTTGTTGTTGTTGTAGTACTGCTGGGATGACCGCTGCCAATGAGAAGAGTTGTCTTGTTGCCGAGAGCCGCCAGCGGGGAGCTGGTTCATCTGTGGAGGAGCAGCCAAGCCCCCGTTCAACTGCTGGTTCTGCTGCATTTGCAGCTGCCACATCATATTGTTCATCTGAGGGGGAGGGGAAATACATTTAAAAAACTAATGCAACAAAAAAAAAGGACCAACTAGGGCTGTCAAGTGGAATAATAGTGACAAGTTCCATGATTAATCAATCTAGTCGCATTTAACGTGAGAAGAATTAATACATACATTTACATTTCAAATGTATTTTGGGAGATTAGTGAAGCACTGAAAATAAATGGTCAACATCCAATTCCCATACATTCCGAAATAATTCTTCACTGTGCATATCCAGTGGTGACAATAACAATCTGTAAACGTGTGCTCTACCATCAAAATTGGCCTGTAGTCCACTGCAATCCATTTAGTGCTTGAGTCGGTCAGTTGGTGACAGACTACTTGGAACACGTGTATTCGCTGCACATGTGTTAACTTTACAACTAGTAGGATTGAGGACTGGGTAAGACGGCCAAAATCTCCCCCCCGCCCCGATACAAGTCATTTAATATCTTGATGACGAGATGCAGCACAACCTAGCACGTTTTCTGGTCATTCATTAAACTGTCTAGATAAAAATAACCAAACTAGACTAGTATTTTCTCATTGTGAAAGGAAGTTAAGCACAAATAGAAAATTGTGGCAAATTTCCTAAAGTAAAATCACTTCACTGCATTCTGTCTTTACACACTCATGTCATAACAAAATCTAAAAACAGAGGCCCTGTACTAGAAAGGTCAGAGTCGCCTGTATTTCCTACGGAGACTCAGATCTTTCAACGTCTGCAGGACCATGCTGCAGATGTTCTATCACTCTGTGGTGGCCAGCGTCATCTTCTACGCTGTTGTGTGCTGGGGCAGCAGGGTGAAGGCAGCCGACGCTAACAGACTCAATAAGCTCATCAGGAAAGCGGGTTCTGTCCTGGGAGTGGAATTGGAGTCTTTGGTGGAGGTCTCAGAGAGGAGGATGCTGAGTAAACTACTCAGTATTATGGACAACGCCTCCCATCCCCTTCACGCCACACTGGTGTCATACCAGAGCACCTTCAGCCGTAGACTGAGGTTACCGAGGTGCACCACAGAACAACACAGGAGGTCCTTTCTGCCTGTGGCCATCAAACTCTATAACTCCTCCCTATAACTCCCCCCTACAAGACAATGAACACCACAATATAATGTGCAATATTATCCCTCTACATCATGTGCACTTTCCCCAGCTCTACGTTTTCTGTGCAATATTATTATTATTACTTCCAACATCATGTGCCATATTATTATCATCATGCTATCTATAAATACTATCTATAAACACTACCTCTCATCTCCTCATCATGCGCAATATTATTAATGTCATACCAAATTGTTTTCGCAGTCGAATATCGTATCTTACCATGCCTTCATACTTATATATTTTATCTGTAAATTTGTAGATCCGTCAGTTTGTTTATTTATCATTCTGTTTGTACTGTATCGCTATGTAACCTGGCACAATAATTTCCTTTGGGATAAATAAAGTTCTATTCTATGACGATAGTCTCCCATCACAATAGTTGTACAATATGGATACATTGCCCAGCATTACCCATAGCAATGCCATGGGGACAGAGTAAAAACTTACCACCACTTGCTTCTGCAGGCTATCTGGAGAAGAATAAGACTTCTGCATTTGAGGGGGAGAGGAGTAAGGAGGTGATTTCAACTGCACTGGGCTTCTGTGAAGAACAACAACAACAACACAATCACCAACTTATTCCCTACAAACATCTTGTTCACATTTTTATACTGATTATTCTAGAATTTGTTTATCCCCTTCTCATTCAAAACAATTATTGAATTGTCCTACTGGCTGGTTCATCAACCAGAAGTATCCATGTGTCTGGTATAGTTTGAGTCAAATAATTATAGTTGCTTCTGAGCAAGAGAGAGATAGATAGATAGATCATCTTACACGAGGCCATGTGGATTGGGAGTGGTGGCAGGGTTTGCATTTTGAGACATCCCAGGGCTGTTGCCGTGACTGCTTCCTGTGACACGACAAACAGAGGGATAGGGATCTAAATGGATGTGCTTCACATCTATGGACCATTTATACAATGGTGTAGGCATAACCTAGTGAAGACAAACAGAGGCTGCACGTTTGTAAACCAAAAAAGAAAAAAGAAAGACCCCTTGTCCTGATAAAACACAATAGACCCTTTTTCAGTAACGGGGTAAAGTTACTTCCTGCTCCAGTCATCTTAACCTGAGGTGGGTTTGCCTGATGTCTGTAGCAGTACCAGCATGGTGCATGGATCACTATATTTACTTGACTTGTGTCTACGGCGGTGCACTGGCAGACCTAAAGCCACCGGAGTGGAGCCGTCACTCAGGTGATCTGATTGGCTGCACCTGTGGTTGTCCTGCTGTTAAACAGGTCTATTGTTGCTACAGCTGGAAAACACACCAACAATCATCATGCATTAATAAGACCCCCCCACTCTCGCTCTCCTTTTTAAACACCCAACATAAATCACATCGGTAGCCTTTTTTCCACCATCAATACAAGAAGCGGCCCTGGTGAAGATCAAGCCTCACCTGATCTAAACTGAACACCGAGGGTTTTGCCGAACAGCGGCATGCCGTTGAGCAGCTGCATGGCGTAGGGCACAGACTCCTCGTGTCTGTAGACCGCGAACCCGAACGTCTTCTGCTTCCCGTCGTTGTCTTTGGGGATTTTCGTTTTGCACAGAGGGCCTGCCTGGAACACACACACACACACACACACACAGTTAACACGACGAGAGCGCACACACACACACAGTTAACACGACGGAGAGCACACACACACACACACACACACAGTTAAGACGACGGAGAGCGCGCGCACACACAGTTAAGACGACGGAGAGCGCACACACACACACACACACAGTTAAGACGACGGAGAGCGCGCGCACACACACACACACAGTTAAGACGACGGAGAGCGCACACACACACACACAGTTAACACGACGGAGAGCGCGCGCGCACACAGTTAACACGACGGAGAGCGCGCACACACACTTCATGGCGACGATTACATTTACATTTACATTTAGTGCATTTAGCAGACGCTTTTATCCAAAGCGACTTACAAAGAGTACATTTGTTGAAGGAGAGGCAGCAATATATCACTGTGGTACCTGAAGATAAGAATAGAGCTGTTTTCCAGCATTCCTATTTACGAGACGAATAGAACGAGTTTCATAATTGCCAAGTTGCCTGCATAAGTAGCTGGGCAGGCGTGCAATTCTAAGCATGATACAACATCTGAGAACGAACAACAATGCTAAGTGCCATTAATAAGTGTGTATGACGTAAGTACTCTAACACTAAAACCCAGTCCAACCAGTAAGTGGACTGAACGCTAACATCCCCACACGAAACGGACACCGTGAGGCTAGTCGGCCGCAGCGCGCTAACCGTCAGCAGGACAGAGTTACCTGTAGAAACAGCTCGAACAACATTTCCTCCGACACTCTTTGATCCAAATTGCGAATGAATAGCGTGCGGTCGGCTTCTTCTTCAATCCCCATGTTAACAGCGACACTGCGGCCCCACGGCGATGCGAGTCGGTCGCGTAAACAAACAGCGGCTAAAATCGGTGCAGAGGGCCTTCTCCTGCCGTCAAGTGAAATGTCGACGTAATAAGCCAGCGTCTGTCGTAAAGCATGTTCTCACTTTACGACGCAAAAAAAAAATAGAGGCGAGTTTCAAGCCCGCCTGCAGGGGGCGGTATAGTCACGTGAATTATAGTACCGTGAATTGTATCGCTTCGAGCTTCACATAAACAAACACACCTCCTATCAGGTGCAATACGTCCCCTAAACATTATTATTATTATTATTATCACAGTATTACACTTCAATTATGCCAAATTGTTTTCGCCGTCTGAATACCTTCTCTCGCCTCTATATTTGTATATTTTGACTGTACATTTGTAAATCTGTTAGTTTATTTGTATTATTCTGTTGATTTCTCTATTGTTTTATTGTACTGTATTGCTATGCAACCTGGCACAAGAATTTCCTTCTGGGTTAATAAAGTTCTATCTTATCTGATCTTATCTTATCTTCTCTTAGTCAAGCTACGACGATCACTTCTGTTTAATGCGTTATGTATCAATATTATATAACATTTCAAACATTTCACTATAGGCAATTATTGATCACCTTTATTCCCCTTTTGCCCTATAAGCTAGTGCAAACGTTATGATGCTCATATCGTTTAAAGTAGCCTATTTTCTGCCAATATAGAAATACATGAATAGCTTAAATGTAAAAATATAGACTAGATTTTTTTCCCAATACAATAAAACCTGTTGATTCACATGCACCTGCAGATTGTGTGTGTGGTGTGTGTGTGTGTGTGTGTGTGTGTGTGTTGTGTGTGTGTGTGTGTGTATGTACATGGACCGTGCTGGTGATGGTGGTAACATTGCAGCGGGTGTAGAGGTCAAGAGAGTGCGAGTGTGAGGGGCCTGACCAGCCTAATGAGATGGGCCTGTGTCCTCCATATTAATGACATTGATTGTCAATGATTGATCAATGCCGTGGTGGAAATACACCCTCTCTGTCCCTGGTTTGGGCCTGGGGGTAGAAAATCACCTTTAAGCAGGACAGATAAGAATAGCATGTCAATGGCAATTTGAACACCCTTGTTTTCGGTTCATTATTATCATAAATTATCCAACCGTTGCTTTTCATCAACACCAATCTGTGTGCATTTACTCAGTTTCACTATGAATTATAGCCATAACCTTACATTTTGTTCATGAAATATGTGCTTCATGTGATGATATAAAAAAGTGAGTTAAACAGAACTGGTTGTTTCTGATGCTGAGAAGGTTGCTTGCTGTTGCATCCTGATACATTATTATTATAATTGAAACAATAACATGAATGTGTGAGAGAGGTCCACACCCAATGATCTTGTAAATGGCATTTCCTGAGTGGGAGCATAGCTTCATCCTACATATAGAAAGTAGCTATTGCTCATCTATAAGACATGTGCAGTGTTTTTAAATGACAGTAGGTGGCGCCATTGATCCGAATCGAATTGATCCTATCAGTGAGAATCAGAGATGGTCGCTTTGTATATTAGATGTGCCTAATAATAAGGCAAATTGAATTTCTTACTTTGTAGAAAATCCTGTAATTACTATAAGTGATTCAATGATAATATTTTCAGTTATTCACACACATTTACTTGTACATTGTACAGCGTTGCAGTCATACATTCAAAAAATACAATTCAGGATGTTCTAGCAAAATTGTACTCAAATGACCATGAAACCACTGCCCTCATTAGTCATGCCAACTCAGTATCTCACAGAGGACACGGAATACTGATTATTTCACTGTTTCAATATTTACACGTGGATCATTTTAAACTGCACTGTTGATGACCAGCGCATGGAGTCCACACAGTAAACATTGACATTACAGTATTGCAAGGGAAGCCAATGATGACTATGATTAGACTCTAGGATAACAACAACACACCACAATTCCCTTCTATTCACCCAACTCCAGTTCATCATTTAGCATACAGGCCCCGCACACAACCAACAAAATAAGCACTTCAGCACTAAGATATAACACACGGAGTTCCTAATATCTTAGCAGGAGCCATTTCTCCTACCCTCTAATGCTGTTTAAAGGAAGTCTTCGTATTAAATTTGGTCACACAGTTTTACTTCAAATTAGAAACGTGGCGAGAAGGGGAGCAGAGCTTCAGGGCAAAATGGAAAGCCACCACACACACGCACACACGCACACAGACACACAACCTCTGGCTGATGGGGCATAATGGGTGCACTGGCAGGGTGGTGAATGGTGGCCAGACACATCAGGTTAATCAGCCTCCATGTGCCTTCAGCTCCAAGTGCCAGCAACCCCTCCTCCTCATTAATATTCATAATCCATGCAGAAAAGAGCAATGGGTGTGTGTGTGTGTGTGTGTGTGTGTCCCACTTAATTGCGTACACTCACACTCCACCAACAACGCCATTCAAACCACACAACACCACTATTGGACAGAAGGCTGATAGAGCTGGTCTCTGGTCTCTTCCTTGAGTGGATTGGAAGTGTCAGGCCACTGAATAGCTCTTGTCTGAGGAGAAGAGCGGAGGCACATGTCAGGCATTATTCATTATTCCCCGCATTCAACATGCACTCTATTCCAGGGCTATACCCCCCCCCCCCCCCCCCAATACCAGAATCCCAGCCCAACTTGCTCTGAACTTGCCATTGAATTTTGAGTGATGCGTGATGCCCCATCAGGTTATTCTTTTGTTACTGCAGTTGCCTTGTTGCAGATCAAATATATGGACTTTGGTCCCATATTATACAATAGATATTTCATGGTCGACTCAAAGTCAAAGTGTTTTATTCTGAACAGTGAAATTCTTGTGACATGGCAGGCGACAGTACGCAAAAGAGTCGTCAAAAAAGATAAAATTTAAAATAAAATAGCAAGATTCCTCGTTGAATTGTCAATTGTCATTGTCTACCATTGGCCTTTTCACAGTGGACAAGGACATTTTAGCTCTCAAAACATTTCCTTTTAGCTCTTGAACCTTTTTGCAGAGACAGACGTTGGCATGTGCATGCGTGTAGCGGCATGGGTGGGTTGTAGGGGCGGGACAAAGTGGATAAAATGGTTTGAACTGGCTCTCATTGTTGCAGAGAAGAAGCTTCAGGAAAATGTTATTCTGATTGTTTATGTTCTGATAAATCGGCCGCAGGCTGGATCTAAATGAGCTGGCAGAAGAGTCCACCAGCTCCGGTCCCTGGATATCCAACCCAATTCTTTTGTGTCCTGAAGTCGGTGCTTTGTGATCTGTGCATCAGCAGAAACTACGATACTGACTGGCTGGAGGTTATGTACGGTGCCCCATCACCAACGTTGTTAAAAAAACATGAAACACACACACACACACACACACACACACACACATGCATGTGCACACACAAACATGGACACACACAGGCACACACACACACACACACACACACACACACACACACATGCACACACACGCACACACATACACACACAAGCACACAAGCACACAAGCACACATGCACACAAACACAGAGTTGTACAGGGGAGACCCCACCCTGTTGCTATACTGCTGCAGTGCTGGAGGATAGCAGTAACAGCATGGGAGAGAAGTCTGGCACTGCGCCCCACACCGACAACCTGACTGCGGCAGGGCACCCCCCCGCTCTTCTCGCCTGAAGACACGCCTCCGCCCCCCACACTCACCCCCCACCCTCCCGTCACCCCCACCTCCGCCCCCACACTCACCCCCACCCTCCCCTCACCCCCACCTCTGTCCCCACGACTCACTTCTACCCAGGCTTCTTCTGATGACTCAAATTAACTGCAATGGTTGGATGGAAACGCAGGGGTCGTTGAAAGAAAAAATGGAATCTGAGGCAGCGGCGGGTCACATGATACACCCCCCCCCCCCCCCCCCCACCCGCACACACACACACACCTCCACCATTTTCTCCATGGACTGAGGCGTCAGCACATTGCAAAAAAGCCTGGGCCATTCAGAGTACCCAGTCTCTCAAAGTCCTTTTTCCAACATCGACATACAGGGGCTGTGTTTTTTAATCTACAGAAAGGCTGCCTTCCCTATAGGGGAAAATGATGGTTGTTTAATGCTATGTTACTACAGATAATACACACATTGATGCTTCTTTTTGAGTCGGACTACCCATAGCCTTGAGACCAAATGAGCGACCTCTAAAAAGTCAGCGATGCAAGTGGAACAGAACTTAAGTCGTGTCATTTCACGCCTAGACTATCTGAATTCCCAGAGTGTTTATGGCGTGCATGGGAAGGTCAGGACATTTCTCAATCCTGTTGGTAACGCTCGGCGCACAAATTAATTGCAGTATTTGACAGTTTGTGGAATAAATGAATGGACTACAGACTTTGGTATTCAACCTGAAAGCTAACGTTCCAAATGTTCCCCTGAATGTTCTCTGGAGACTTGGGAGTTGCTTTTTTTGGATATAATGTTTTTTTCTTCATTTTTGTGTTTTTCATTTCCTTCCCCTCTTTACCCCGAGCTCCAACCCTTTATCTTCACTGTCAGGGTAAAGCACATTACTTCAAACCAACACACGCTCCAGCTCCGGGCACTGTTGTGTTCCTTCCAGCGACCGGGTCATAAAAAATATATGGATGCCATTCCACAGGTTCAGATCTGTCACTGTCACAAATCACTACTCGTATTCTGACTGTTGCGCTGCTATTCATGGCTTGTCTGTGTAGTCTCTGTACTGACATCGAGGGGGACTACGTGTAGGATTTTACATGCATAGATTGCTTTAAATCGCCAACATACGAACATATTCTCACTTCTATAGAACAGCCTGTAGGCTGATTTATATTGTATTTCCACTGGGGTGGTGGTATTAGTGGCAGTGGCTGGGAAAAGGAAGGAAGTGATGTCTGTCTGAATACGCATTCAGACAGACATCACTTCGTTCTGAAGTGGCCTGGCATATAAAGAAGAGCTAGTGTTATGCAGTTTGTATTATTGTGTAGTTAGCTGCTGAGAAATGGAGCCGTCAACAAGCCAGCGACCTGCCCTGATCCCAACACCATCATGTAGGAGTCCACCCACACACAGTGGTTGCTGCAGTTCACATTACGGCCAAAGGGGTCAGTCATGAGAGGGAATTTCTGATTCTCACACAGCACCACACAGTTAATTAATGTATTTATTATGAAGAATTAACGTCACTGTATCATATCACAGACAAGCCGAACTAGAGGGTTACAACTTAATGGTGTGTGTAATAGATAAAAGAGGAAAAAAATGGTCAAAGTGAATAATTAGCTTTTAATCGCATGAACACATCTGGTTTAATGAGATGTGTCACTCAACTGGTGCAGATTTAACTGGTTTATAGAGGATAAGATAAGGTAGAATGTTACATATTCTCAGCTTATATGATTGAGCTGTGATATATTGTCACCATGCGTATATCATACTGTATGTTGTGAAATATTTGAATATTTGTCATGGTAGTTTCAGTTTATTTTAATGTTTAAACATTGGATATGATATAGTACCATGTCATTGTTGAGGCACTGTTGTGGCTTGTGTGATACATTGTAATGCATTAGCCAATACAGCTATTGAATTAGTGTTCACATGGTTAAAATAGACTATAAATACAATAAAATATGTTAAGAATGAACAGTCAAAATGTTCCATTTTAGGTTTCCCTGGTAATTTGCTTGGGCTTTTCTCTATTAATGCATTGGTATAGGCAGCCAAAAAAGCTATATAGTAAATTCATGAATTAACCAGATAGTTCTTACTGTTAAAAAGTGATACAAGTTAATGGCGACAGACATAAAAAAATAAACAATATAATAAAAAATGCAAAAAATGCACTCTGAATTTATAAATGAACAGAATCTCAACGGGAAGGGAATCATTAATCATTCATATATATTTGAACTGATTTAAAGGGTGCATTTGTCCGATCAACATGTTTACTCAGAGACCCGGATAAAAAATAATCAATCGGTGACTTGGACTCTGCAACATTTCCCAACATGATGCAGATACCAAAGCATCAAACCAATGACGAGAAGTAGAAATCCTCTCAAAATAGGTCTTTGTACCAACAACAGCCCAGACCAGCTGGTCCGTATACTCTGCCTGGGGAACAGCTCATTCCATCAATCTTTCAACCAGTTATTGACAGGATGTCCACATAAATTTGTCTGACGGCCATCGGAGCGCTGTGAAATATTAATATTGTATTCTCTGGCCCCTGTGTCCCTATGTGAGGCGAGTCTCCTCACCCCCCCCCCCCCCCCCCACACACACACACACAAACACACAAACACACACACCCTTACTGGTAGCAAAGAGCAGTTTGGTTTGGTTTAGACATCAACCTCGAAATAACACTGATGCTATAGCAAACATTAATGGATGACTGTTTGCCTCAAAGAGAATGATAAAGGATGCCCATTATGAAAAACCTCTACCCGTTCAAACAGTCTGGAGGACCACAGACATGGTTGGTGTGCAGAGGCACAAGTGTTCTTGAGCAAAGCAGTCAAGGCAGTGGGTGGCCTTGTCAGGGTCATAAAAAGCTGTTAAGTCAAAGTAAAGTTGTGAGAAGAGCGTATAAGCAGAATCTCTCTCACACACACACACACACACACACACACACACACAGCTTTTTTCATCACTTTAATATCCAACGGCCCCCACGCCGCACATCATGCACGGCGATGCACACACACGCACACACACACACACGCACACACACACACGCACACACACACACACACACACACACACACACACACACGCACACAACACACACAGGCTATAAAGTTCAATATTAAAAACATGAAACATAGCATGTGATGTGCTGGCCCCAGCCCTCTGCAGAGAGGTTTATAGAGGAGAGGTTATTAGTGCTGTAGCATAGGAGGAAGGAGGGAGGGGGGAGGAGGAAGGAGGGAGGATGGAGGAGGGAGGGAGGGTGTGGGGGCGGGGCATTCTCACAGACAGTACATGCCATGTCAATCACCCGGACTTGTAAAGTAAAGCAATTTCCCCGCGAACGCGCTCCCTCCTCTGCTTTCTATTCAGAGTGGCAGTATGTTTAAACGCTGCTCGGCTGCTGCGCCAAGGTTACAACCAGAAGTTTGATGTTTCTTATTTTTACAAATCTGCCAGAGAGAGAGAGAGATAGAGAATAAATAATGCGCCATCAATCCACGTGTCACGGCTACAAGAAAAAATGCAATTGAGTGTAATTATAGCGGGGGGGAGGGGGAGGGGGGGGGGGGGGGGGTGGTTATGCATGGGAAGTGAAGGGCTAATGGTAGCCTTCCATAAATCATAGTGCTACATTGTACAACCTTGTGAATCCAATAGCATCACGTGAGACGCTATCTCCACTTTATGGCGGCGTGCTTAAGGCCCGTCGCACAGGGTATGTAAATAGGAGATTCATGGTTTTCCCCTACACACCCGGGCAAAGCCATTTAACGCAACAGCATTCACTGTAAATCTGGCGAGCTGCTTCTGAGCCTGCAGAGCAGAGAGCACCTATAGGCGGCCACCTATAGGCTGAGATTCAACCGGCTCTAAAAGAATGCGTCGCTTCGTCGTTTTTTCTTTCTAAGTTCCAAACGTTCAAATGTTTGACGTCATCCATTTGACTTTGTGGGGTTTTCAGCGGACCAATTCCCGTGATCGATGCTCCCAATGGATTGGAACCTCCACGGAGGACACCGAGAGATGTGTCTGCAGAGTGAGCTGCTCTCGCATTTTGTAAACGATGGTCCTATTTAGAGTGAAATAGACGATAAAGCAGGCTATGCTTTATCGTGCATGCATTCACTGTTTATATACAGTCTACGGTTGGAACCGAGAGCCTGGGAGGTGGTGGGGGGGGGGGGGGTGGTGGTGGGTCTCTCTCTCTCTCTCTCTGGTACCTTTTAATTCTGCTACGTTCCCCCGTGAGATGAGAGACTGCCTTTGTAGCGAGGGGGGATCCCACCTGGAGAGAGAGAAATCAATGCGGCTATTTACAAGCCCAGCGACCTGCCGGGTGGAGACGGGTGGCGCAACGTTGATTAGAATGTAATGAAGCAGAATAAGTCGCGTTATCATGTGAAAGTGAGCATGAGGAGCAGGCGACGGGGATGGGGAGGTGGGGGTAGCGGTGGAGTGGATGACAAACCAAGTTAGTCAGACTGTGGAAAGGCGCTACGTGTTTTAAACATAAAATTCACAACATGTTTCGAGCGCTTTTGACACATCGGTTCGGCGGTACCAATGCGACGGTACCATTTCAAGGTTCTAGCATAATGAGAAGGTTCTGTGGAGGGTTTTGTTTTGCCCTGAGCTTCCCAAGGTTGCGTTCTTGTTGTAGTTTGCCTTTATTAAAAATGGAAAAAGGTGTATTCCGTCGTTGGTTAATGAGCGCAAAATCAACATTTGCTTCCTTGTCTCCACCTCATTCAGCTGCACGTTGTGTGTGTGTGTGTGTGTGTGTGTGGGGGGGGGGGGGGGGGGTCTTCTTATTATCCTATTTGAATCATTTCTATCCGGCTAATGAGGTGCCGTATTTAAACGGCACCCAGAGGTGCTCTTGTTTGTATTGTTCTATTTTAACCACTCGGTTAAATGTTAATTGAGATTTTCATTTCATTTGTGCCGAGCTAATGCGGTGCTCCGAGGGGGTTGTCTCTGAATTAGCTTTAAGGGTCTCTGCAGGTGTCAGGACTCTGCTTCCAGGGTCAGCTTCTGTGCATAATTGTGCGTTGCAGAGCCATGCTTCTCCACTTTAATGGGCTGTCTGGAGCCAGCGGAAGGCTAAAAGAGGCTGACCCGCATGGGCACTCCTAAACTATCCGGTCCCGAGAGCTCATCATTTATACCGCCATCGCCACGTCGCCCGGGTCACTGTCATGGCTCCTCGCTGTCCTTTGAGGCGTTGAGGCTTTGACTCTGTATACTGTACAGCTAGCTGGCTGCATGTTGCCTTCCACATTCATGTTCTATTCATATTTTGCACTGGCATAATCACTGGAGTGGTGTGCGCGGCTATTAGAGTCCTTCTGCGAGGTGACACTCTAATTATGCTGCGATATTCCACCCGCAGTCTCATCAACATATGCTGCACTAATTATACCAGGATGAGCTGGTTGCGTGTGCACGTGTGTGCGTGTGCGTGTGTGTGTGTGTGTGTGTTGTGTGTGTGTGTGTGTGTGTGAGAACACATGTCGTACATGTCATGGCCCAAGCGGTAATTGACAGCGCTGTTGTGAGAGTGATAGACTAGGACACCTCCCTCTGTCACAGAGGAAACACATCACAACACCTGGATGGTGCAACCAAAATGTAACAGATTGTATGTTACATTACGCAATACAACACAATTATGCAATTTACAGACTAGAAAAGAAAGCAGAATGGAAAATCTTTTTCTTTCTGAACTTTTGATGCCTTTATGGAGAGAGACAGGAGAGTGGGTTGAATGAGAGAGAGAGAGAGGCAATGACACGTAGCACATGGGAACACGGGTGGGAGTCGAACCTGCGGTCGCTCCAAGAAGTACCGCCGCCGGCGTGGTTAGCCAGCGCGTTCGAGCCACCGAGCCGGCTGAAAGAATAATACAAAAAAATAAAAAAGCAGAGGGTGAGGGTGTTAATGGGACAGTGCCGGGTGCACAGGAGCGGGCGATCGTACCTACGATCACCTACGATGTAATATGATCCCGCCCCTTTCCCGTACCCAGGTCCCCCCCCCCTCATCATGTTTAACAAGGTGTGGATGAGGAATTACAGCACAATAATTAGCTCTTTATCTGCTCTCTTTCAACCCTCACACACAAGGACGAGCTCATTAAGCACCGCAAGAGAACGCTGAAGTAGGCGCAGGAACAAGTGGAGCTATACGACTAGTTGGGAGGACTGCACGGCGTGGTGTGTTCGCGTTCGGCAAAGTACTGAGGGATGTGGGGAATACTCATACTTGTGCCGTATAAGTTATGCAGTATATCTGAGCCCTCGATCCCCAAATGGTATGAAGTGGAAATGTCTCTCAGGCAACATCAATACAGCCCAGCGCACGTGTGGATGATAAAAGCTCTTTGTGAATGTATTTTTAACTCCCCTTCGGCCCCTTGCTGCTCATTCGTCCCCCGTGACGACTTTCTGACACATGTTGATGAAACCACATCTCTGCCTCCTTAACATTTAAATAGTAAGTGGTGACACGGTGGAAAATACTTTTTCCTGCTCAAATAAACAATCGTTTTCCAGTCTCGGGGGGACAGGAGTGCAGCTCTCCCCTCTGCAGCCTAAAGTGGGAGCAAATTGCATCGGCCCCAACAGAGCTCTTCTGCTGTAGGCAACCACATAGACAGAGATGGACAGCTATACTACCTATACGACCATTACCATTTTTTTTACTTTTGGCCAAAAAGATTTTTTCTTCCAATCTTTTCCAATCTCACCCACACTGTTACTACGAGTATAGGCCTATTTCTTTCTACTGTCTACTATCTACTATTTACTAATAACTTCTTCTATTTTTTTGTTGGGATAAGAATATTACTGTACTGCACGTGGACACTTTTACTAAATGTTTGCACCACCAGCCAGAGTATTGCCACTATTACTTGTCACTTTTTACTGTACTTATTAGGTACTGTCTTCTAGTTGCTCAGTTTTTTTTGGAATTTCTGTTTATAAGAATAGTGTTTATAAGAATACTTTTTACTGTATTTATTAGGTTGTCCTAGAGTTGTTTTAGAATCTATGTTCAGAAGAATACTGCAGGAGTGAATGGGGAGTAAGCATTCTATTGTACTTGTACATTTGGCAATAATGAAATCTTGAATCTTGAATCTCACTCACTCCTTTTCTCTCTTCCTCTCCCTCCCTCCCTCCCTCACTATCGTGTAGTATTTTCCATTTTCCATTTTCCATACATACATTACACACGCAAGATACAATTCCAGCTGTCTGTGTGCTCGATATAAAGACTCGTTGGTCCATTAGGTGCATTGTTTCAACCATATATTCACAATGTATGCCGAGTACGCCCACACACATACACACACACACACACACACACACACACACACACACACACCACACACACACACACACACACACACACACACACACACACACACAGTACAAGTGGTTGTTGGTCATGCGTCTGGCAGCAGGACTGGTTTAATCTACTGTGTGCAAATACTGCAGCTTTCTGGGGCTTCCGTGAGCAGCCAATCCGTCTTCGGACACGCAATCATCACAGCGCTCTCCTCCTCCTTGAGTTGGGAGCCAAGTTCAGCAGCAACTCGCGGAGTGCAAAATGAACGCCGGACCCTCCCCGCCCCACCTGACACACCCCCCCCCCTAGCATAAATCATCCTCATCCAATTTTGATAAAGTCTGCGGCCCCCCAGATTATGTGGTGGAGAGGAGAGATCATTCTGGCAGACATCTCCTGCTCTGAGTGAGAGTGAGCCCTCACACACCCTCCATCCCCAATGGTTCAATTAATGCTCAGCCACGCAAGATAATGCTTCTCTCTCTTTCATATCTCTCACTCTCTCGCGCTCTCTTTATCTAGCTGTCTTCTATTGCTCTCTCTCTCTCTCCTCTCCTCTCCTCTCTCTCTCTCTCTCTCTCTCTCTCTCCTCTTCTCTCTGTTCTATCTCCTCCCTCTCTCTCCCTCTTCTCTCTCCCGTCCTATCTCTTCTCTCTCTCCTTCCACTCCTCTCTCTCTCTCCTCACTCCTCTCTCTATCTCTCACTCGCTCTATATCGACAGGAAGATGCTCTCCTCTCTGTCTTCTCTTCTCTATTGTCTATCTCTCCCTCTTCTAATCTAAATCTATATCTCTTCTTTTTATCTAATTCTCTTATAATTAATATATGGCCTATAAAATATATAGTATAATTTATAAAGCCAGACTGTGAAAGCCTGCTTTTTTTAAAAGTTCATATTTGACATTTGACACTGACATTGCTTACATACACACACACACACACACACACACACACACACACACACACACACACACACACACACACACACACACACACACACACACACACACACACACACACACACACACACACACACACACACACACACACACACACACACACACACACCTGTAGCTAGAGAGGTGTGTCATGTGTGACTACACCTGACACCTGACATACCATCACACTCCGTACATATGTTCTCCCTTAAACTCTCTCACTCTTGGAGCAGCATTCATGATTCATTTGGTGTGTGGTTTGGTGCTTCCTATAGGGAGGTGTGTGTGTGTGTGTGTGTGTGTATCTGTGTGTGGTTGCTAATGTGTGTGTGCATGGTTTTGTGTGTGTGTGTGTGTGTGTGTGTGTGTGTGTGTGTGTGTGTGTGTGTGTGTGTGTGTGTGTGTGTGTGTGTGTGTGTGTGTGTGTGTAAGTAAGGCAGCATACTGCTTGACAGATTGATACCTAATGTCGTTTGTGATCCCGTTCGGTGGCTGGAGTTTAGAGAAATGGGCCTCAAGTGACACTCAACTGGCATCTGCTCAAGTTCTCTCCTCCGCAGCGAGAGGAGGGGGTGGGGGGGGGTCCTGGCGAGGGGGGGGTGCATTAAGTTAATCCTTTAGTCCTTCTATTTAAAAACAAAACAAGGAAGAGATTAATCACAAATGAGTGGACATGCAGCATGTGTTTTTATGTGGTGTGTGTGTGTGTGCGTGTGTGTGTGTGTCTATCATGTGTGTGTGTGTGTGTGTCTATCATGTGTGTGTGTGTGTGTGTCTATCAATTGTTCACTTTGACCGTTTTACTCAATTACAGACCGCGTCTACGCTACGCTATACGCAATGCACTATAGACTATACTATACTATATGGTGAACCCGGGTTGAAAAGTCCACTGATCATCATGAGGGGCGGGAGCAGGGGCAGCAGTATCTCAGGAGGTAAGAGTGGTTGTCTGGCCACCGGAAGGTTGCTGGTTTGATTCCCGGGCTCCGCCTACCGAAGTGTCGAGGTGTCCCTGAACAAGGGTTAGCCTAACTGCTCCTGACGTGTTGGTTGTTACCTTGTATGGTTGACACCACCGTCGGTGTATGAATGGGTGAATGTGAGGCAATAATGTAAAGCGCTTTGGATAAAAGCGCTATATAAATGCAATCCATTTACCATTTACCATCATGAGCGCTACGAGATGCTTTCAGGCCTGTCCAATGAGATCTGAAGGATCTCCTTGTAGCTCCAATCGTTCTGAACTGAACTTTAGAAGGCTTTACAATGTCTCATCTGGATACCTGCTCCACAGGCTGAAACTCATGCCATCTGTAGAGAGGTCGTTTGAACACAAAGGCTGGTTGTAAATATTCTCTGCTGAATAACAAGAAACAAAGAACTGATTGATAAGAGTCACATCAGGTAATATAATGAACAACTAAAGACAAAAGATGGAGATGGAACAGAAAGAGAGGCAGAGAGAGAGAGACAGAGACAAACAGAGGGACAGAGACAGACTGTATTAATCTTGTAGGCCGGTAACTTTCCACTCTGCCGTTAGGCCTACGTGACTATTTAGCTTCACTCTTACCTGTTGGCCCTGGGAGGCCTCTGAGATGCACTTGCTGTCGTCTCCATGTGAGGCCGTGGTGTCCCTGCTTCCGGGGCTGGCTGTCTGGGGGATAGGGACGGGAGTGTCTCCGTGTGGAGCCATATCTCTGCTTCCCAAATTGACTTGTTGTGTATGTATGTATGTAAATGCTCCTAACTTCTGACGTCTTTTCCCCCATCCTAAACTGTATTTATGCAGATACACATATATACTGTATATGTACATACAGTATATACATGTATATGTATCTGTATAAACGTTTAATCATTCTGGGTGATGCTGCCTTGTGTCACATTGATTCCCGAGATCTCTGTTTTACTACAGAATCCAGAACCTGAATCTGAAAATGAACCTGAACTTCAGCCACAGTAGATGACCGCTCGCGCATAACACAGACAGAGACAGTCAAAGAGAGAGACAGATACAGACAGAGAGAGAGAGGCAGGGAGAGACAGAGACAGACAGAGAGAGAGAGAGGCAGAGAAAGACAGAGACAGATAGAGAGAGAGAGGCAGAGACAGACAGAGAGAGAGAGAGGCAGGGAGAGACAGAGACAGACAGAGAGAGAGAGGCAGAGACAGACAGAGAGAGAGAGGCAGAGAAAGACAGAGACAGACAGAGAGACAGAGATAGAGACAGAGAGACAGACAGAGAGAGACAGAGGAAGAATCCTGCAGTGTAAACATATTGGCCACTTTGGACCTCTACACCTCCTTCCATTTCTGCATTGTTCCATCCTATCCATCCATCCACCACCACCCTCACCATCACCCTCACCACCACCACCACCACATGACTCCCAGTAAATCCCTGGTCCCCGGGCCAATGCATCTCCACACCGGCGGCTGCGCTCAGCTGTCACATCGCATCCTGAGACGCCAAGATGGCCACCGAGCAGCGGTGGGGCTGTCTTCATATTTCCATGCACTGAAGCTTCCACGCAACGCCATCCATACACACACACACACACACACATTCTCATTCTCTCTATCGCTCTCTCTCACTCCCTCTATTTCTCTTTCTCCCTCTCTCCCTCTCCCACTCCCTCTCTCTGCCTTTCTTTTGTCTCTCTAACATCTGTGTTTTCTCTCTCGCTCTTCTTCCCCTCAATGCGTCTCTGTCTTAGCTCATTCTCTTTCGCTCTGTCTATCAACCCGCACCCTCTCTCTCTCTCTCTCTTTGTCTCTCTGTCTCTGTCTCTCTCTCTCTCTCTCTCTCTTTCTGCCTAGCTAAACACACACACACACACACACACACACACACACGGGCATACATGACGAGACACGCTAAGTTACACCGATTCTCATCTTTAATTCAGCGGCAACAGTCGTTGGTTGCGGAAGAGACGAAAACACAATCGAGATTAGGAACGTGGAGAAATAAGTATCCATGGCAACGACACACACACACATCACGCATCCGTATAGAAAAAAGACCTTCCTGCCTTGTTGATCAAAAACCAGCGTTTCAGTTTGCGTAACGTTCGGTGAACAGCGTGTTTCATCCACTGCACTCTGCCCTTCTTTATGATTGAATTCGCTGACTGTTGTGTGTGTCAGTGGATGCTGTTACACACAAAGAAACAACACCACACAGTACAGACACATTACCGCTCCACTGCGATCCACAAAGGGAACATTGCAGGTTCCTTTACTGGAGGAGGAGGAGGAGGAGGAGGGGGAGTAAGTGCTTGGGGTTTGTACTCGTTACTGGCGAGCAGGGAAACCAAGGAGAACATCAAAAAACATGTCTTGTCTCAACACCTGAGGGATTTGGGTTCTAATGGAAGGCAGGAAGGTACAGTATATATGGGGCCGCCATGCAGAAGAACAGTCGCGGAAACAAAGCAATGGCCGGACGAGAGGAAGTGCTTTTTTTTTGTGAGAGCTTGTCAGATGCGCTGCTGGGCGGCGGAAGACAGGACGAGTGGCCTAATGGGAAATATCATAGGAGAGGAAGCTTGCTCTCTCTCTCTCTCTCTCTCTCTCTCTCTCTCTCTCTCACTCTCTCTGTCTTCCTCAAGGCGCAGGAGAAAGAGTGAGCTGAAAGAGTGATGTGTTATAAAGACAGGGGTACACGAAAGTTCTCCCCGACACGTGTGTGTGTATGTGTGCGTAATATGTGCGATCCACAGTCGTGCTGTCGTGTCTCTCCGCAGGTGCAAGCATGTACACACGCAATCAATGCAATCCACCATGTATGCAGTATAAAACACACACAGAGACTGCTGTGGCACACACTGTATGTCACCTGTACAGAATGCACAGAAAGCCGTCCAAATTCGACACGCAAAATAAAAAAGAGAAAGCTCATTTCACCGGAGGATGAACGAGGTCCAAATGAAGGCGGAGCTTGCGGAGGCTTGTCGACAGCACCTCAAAGTTACCGGGAGCCCCCTTGAGTTGGGATACATGCATTATTTTGCGGATATAGACACACAGAGTGGCATTTGAAGAAGCTGTCTGTGTGAATTACCGTGGGGACGGGCTGAACTACTGAATTGTTGACTGCGTTGGGTCCTTTCGGTCTGATAGTCATTTTAGCTGACAGTCCTTCACCCAAAACCCCTTATCACCTGTCCTCCACAGACATGGTCTCCTTTCTTACAGCACCAATAAGGAAGCACTTCCCACCACAACAGGACCAGTCCTCCACCAGGAAAGAAATAATGACTTATTTTTTGTGTATTTTTCTTTGTGTGACTTTTTAAGTACCTTACTGGAACACGACTCTCTCTCGCTCTCTCTCGCTGATTAAGAAGTGTGTGTGTATGTTTGTCTGTTTGCGTGTGCGTGTGTGCGTGTGTGCATGTGTGTGTTTGTGTGTGTGTGTGTGTTTCCGTGTGTGTGTGTGTGTGTGTGTGTGCCAGGCCGCCACGCCACGACATGAACTGCAGATTCAGGACGTTGTAGCCGGTGGAGCAAAACTACAAAACAACAACAACAACAACAAGAGCATCTGGTCACGAGGGGAGCGGCTCCGCGGATGGAGAGCGTTAGGCAGCCGACGCTGAGTGGATGTGACATAGCCCCCTCGCCAGAGAGACGGATAGTCGGAGGTATTAGGCGTGCACCCCACCCCCCCACCACAAGGCATCCATTTTCAGGGCAGAGCGCCATGACCCGGGTGCACGGCCCACATATACGAGCAAGCGAGTCCGTCGAGCTGATCAGGTGGACACCGTTAATGAACTGACGTACGTTTTTTTGGGGAGACCACGTGGGTTAGGGTTAGCATTATCTAACAGTGTATTCCTAGAGCCCGGGGGGCGAGCATCATGTATGGCTGGTCCCCCACCTTCTCCCTGGAAGTTATTGGTTCTGGTTCTGGAGTCTGGCTTCAGTCGTCGTGATATCATCGGCCGGATGCATGTTTGTTGTCAGCGTTAATACAACAATACAGACAACGTGGTCGTCTTACCTCCAACTTACAACGAGTGGAATGAAGCATAAGGGTTTATATTACAATGACGATTCAGAGTCATTGTCACTAGTCATTCTGCTTATGATTTTATCCAAAGCGAATATGGATGTACGTCATTAAGGAGCAGGTAGGGTGTAGGGGTAATGCTGACGGGGATCGAACCCAGAACCTTTCAGCTGATAGCCGAATACTACAGCCTTCCCTTTCCACATCGGGTCCCCCCCCCCCTCGTGGATCCTCAGAGATCTTATGCAAGATAAGGTCTGGGCTCCTCAGAGTGATGTTCCGGATGGGGTCTGACGTTTCCCCCCCCCGGAGCACATACTACCTACTGTGGCACTGTATGCTCCAGCAAGTCCCTAGAAGGAAGTTTGAGCAGCAGCCACAGTGCCCAGGGAGAGACATCATGACAGCTGCAGCGTCTTAAGGTTAGCCCCCACTGTGGCTGATACAAGGAGACAGAACAAAGAAGAGGTTACCTTGCTATGCTGGCTTTGAGCTCCTCTGCTCCCCTCCATCCCTTTTCAACCAGAGAAATAACATCATTGAATGTGTAGCAGAGCCTGGTGCCTGGCGTTGAACTAAATGTGATTGGTTTGATGCCATAATGCTATTTATTTATCGATATGAATATGTGGTTTGCGTGCTAATACTTCTTTCTATTTTTAGTTTGCATATTTTAATGTATAACGTATCGCCCATTAGAACACTTGTTCCAAACAGCAGCATTCCTCGTACCTCATATTTTAAAATAATTAAATACATTTTAACTAGGATACTACATTTTTTTCTTTCCGCAAAAGCGGTGGCATGCTGAGCATGTATTTCATCCAATTATCAAATAGCTTGAGCTGCAAATGGATTGATTTATCTGGCTGTGCGTGCGGTGCGACCTCCGCCGAGCATCCCGATATCCCTGCACGCATCAATCATGCTTATGTCCCATAATGCAATCAGAAACCTAATGACGGACACGGCCCCGTGGCACACTGCTGAGCCAGGACATTTTTCTTGCTGGCACAAGTGGATACGTAAATAAGTGAGTTAGGTTCATCAGTAGAGTTAGTTTGCTGCCGCGCAGGGTTGGGTTGCGTGCATGTGTGTGTGTGTATTTATGTGTTTGTGTGCGTGTGTGTGTGTGTGTGTGTGTGTGTGTGTGTGCACGTGCTGTTGGTGTTTACCTGGCTAGCTAACGTCAGCCCTCGTATCGATCATGTTCACAGCTAGCGAGACAAGATTAGGCGATCTGCCTGCTAGTTTGACAAAGTGTCCTTGCAGGCTTAATTCCTTTTGCTCAGGCTGTCTGGGTTCCCCCCTCCCCCCCCTTCCTCTTCCTATTTCCTGTTTCATCACAGGAAGGAGAACCCCAGGGGCTCATAAATGTGGTCTCTGCCAGCATATAGAAGGCAACATGAAAGTCTCCTCTCCCATATGTCCTGAGCAGCACAGCAGCATGGCAGTCAACGCTAAATATTGATAAAATAATTAATAAAAAAAATGACACAAATTATATTATTTATTAAAAAAAGTTTGGATTTTTGACAAATTCACATGGGGCACAGTGAACACACATTAATATGCTCACCTGCAGGTACAGGGTCATGCATGAATGCCTACACACACACACACACACACACACACACACACACACACACAACACACACACACACACACACACACACACACACGCACACACACACACCCACAAGCACACACACACACACACACACACACACACACACACACACACACACACACACACCCACCCACCCACCCACACACCTCTGGAGGTGAGGGGGATCCTTCATGAGCAGGTGGGTGTGTGTGGCGGGGCAGAGGGAGACGGGTGATCATTATTCCCGGCGCAGGGTTCTTTATTACGGGGATCGGCTGCAGCGACGGCGGCCGCCCAAGCGTGAAATTGAAGAAGTGACACGTTATGTTTTCATCTCACTTTTTTTGGTGTCAGCTTTGCATAGTTCAAGAACAACTTTGAGTGGCTCGTCGGAGTCTAGCGAAACTGTCTGTCTTATCTACAACACTCCCCCCACGGAAACACACACACACACACACACACACACACACACACACACACACACACAGCGGTCATCTATTTGGGCCACCGTTATAGAACAGAAACAGACACACGCTGTCTCCAACTTAATAATAGACACGTCGTGTGGCTGCATGGC
>PIJE02000016.1:901367-916367 GCA_002895965.2 Coryphaenoides rupestris
CACTCTACATCCACAACACAACCAGACACACGCCAGCACACACATACAGTACTAAAGAGTCACACACACACAGCACCAACAGACGAGCCTTGTGATACACACACACACACCCTCACACACACACACACACACACACACACACACACACACACACACACACACACGCACACACACACAAACTTCTCTCTCCACCCCTCTCTCTCGGAATCGTGTGCGTGTGCAAAGGATGAAAGCTGGAGATACTGTAGGCAAGTCTGTAAAAGCGTCTGCATTTGCGTGCGTGAGCATTTCAGAGAGAGAAGATACATAACCACTGTTCTCTCACACAGGGCTTCACTGTCCTTCCTGTTCCTTGGTTCTCAAATCTGCACAAAGGTTAGACCTTAAAGAGTCATTTTGAGATTTTTCAACCTGGAGGCTTCTCCTTGAGCGAGACATGGCTAGACACCATAACAAACAGACGGACCCAAGCAAGAGGTAAATATATTCTTTTTATTTATCTGTAAATATCCTTTCCATAGTGTTGTCAGACACTTAGAATACCAATCTGAGCCTGTTGACGGGGTGTGATTGGCCCAGAGGTTTACTCCCCAGCCCATTTCATGGCTGAGGACTGAAGCACTCTCGCTCAATACTGGACCAATTGCAGAAATTGTCGCATTAGTCACTTAAGTCCCAAAATTCTGAGAAAATGGGGTCCAGGTTGGAAAATCCAGAAGTTATCATTTAATAGCATTAGAAGCAACACCGCAAAAGGGGAGAATGGCAACGCCTGCGGAGCCCGTGCGATTTCTGTAATTGCCTTCCTTGCCACAGGCTCTCTCTCTCTCTGTGTCTCCCTCGGTGTCTCTCTCTCGTTCTCTTCCTGTGTTCCCGTGTCCTGCGGTACAGGAGCCGGACCGCCGGCGTCCTCGGCGAAGGACAACCACCGAAATAAACGCCCCCGTGCGCCTCCTTCACCACAGGGTCCATTTCTCAGGACGCCCTCGCCCAAGCACATGTCAAGGGATTACACCCCTCCCCCACCCTCCCAACACACACACACACACACACACACACACACACACCTCTATCCCCCCATCGCCCACGCAGGGCCCAGGGATACGTGCTCCCGGGGGCAGGAAATGTAATTTTTCTTTTTTTTTTGCCGGGAGGGAATACTTCTCCGTGACATTGTTTCGCATTCTAGGGAACATGTCAGGTATTTTTAGAGGGAGCGTGTGTGAACGACGCCGGCGCTAGTGCTAATTGTACATAAACACATGCGGGTTGGTCATGGCCACATGTTTTTTTTTGTTTATTCTGGGCCCCTTACCCATGTCAAGTCAACAGTGACCTACCACCAGCAGCACCACCAGCAGCACCACCTCCACCACCACCTCCACCAGACTGACCTGACTTCACCAGTGGATTTGGATTGTAATGTACTCAAATTGCTGTTGTGTTGGATGGTGACACTTTATTGTTAGCTGTCAGTAGACAAGATGGCAGCTGTGCTAAATTCATGTTTATTGGTTTTTGGGTGGAGGGTAGGGTCTTCTCTACGCCCTTGTTTACACGAAACCTCGATTTGAAAACGGTTGTGGGATTGCGATGCAATGAGGGGCTGAGGTTTCTCCATTCACTTTTAAGAGAGTTGTGGACAACACTTGTCAAAACCATCTCTGGAGTGAGTTCACATTCTGTTTCTCTCTTATAAGATCTGCCTGGACAGGCTTCAAGCTATCCATTTTTGTCCAAACCATCTCTGGTTCCGACCAATCAGCATCCTTCTGGCAGCCACGGGGGCGTGGCTCAGGTGTGATGACAGTGAGAAGCTGTTTGTTGGAAAACAACAATGGTGATCGACAGACAGTTCATCCAATCACCTGCAGTATTTTTTGAAAAGTACTTTTTCAAACAGTTTCCAATGACGACTTCCCAGATGGTTCTGTGAAACAAACCATCTGTGTGTCAGGTTAGGTGTGCGCTACATTCCATCTAGATTGACACGAGATGGGTCAATGGAAGCATCGTTAAGTCATACGTCCTCCGTCGTCAATGCATGTCATACGCAAATGAATCTGAAACATCGCCGTTCTGTGCCTACCTTTTCTCCAATTCTAAGAGTCCTACACATTGCATTTCAATCATTAACGTTTTCGTCATTATCCAAAGCAACGTCAACTGTTACACGTCTAAGTCTCCGTACAGTCTCTGAGATTGTGAAAATGCATATGAGTACATATCTCCAGCCTGAACACGACAGCATTTTAGTAACGTGTCAAAATGTAACTTAAAATGAATAGGCGGGGTTTCACCTGGGCTTATCTTGCATGCTGTCTCTTTGAATGAATGTAGGGCATCTTTCACACGACAATCAATTTGCCTATTAACCTTGTGTGTCACCTCATTGAATTTTCCTAAATGATGGCCGTGCACAAGTAATTGTTAATCGACAGGAATGTACAATTTGTACATTGAAGCATAACACATAAATGTGTGAAAAAACATACATGACACATGCATGAAAAAAATTGGATGCACACGCTCTTAACCTTCCTCTCTTTCACACATGCATCAAGCAACCGCACAAGCTAAACATTCACAAGAAACACAAAGGCCTACTAGTTGCAAATTAATATATTGTTTTTCGAATGGATTTTCCAATGTGTTGTTATGCACATAGGTTTGCCACATAACATCAATTCAGGCATTACAATGTCTTGCACGCAGGGGATACATATACGGCTTTAAGATGAACGTCTGTATGTAACTGAAGACGCCCAACCCCCCCCCCCCTTGCTGTGATACACGGCACGGCTAACGGAGAGCTTTTCAGATCATGTAGCAGAGGTCACTGGCTTCACCTACTTCTGGGAGGTATCCTTCCCATGCTAGTATTGTTGTTGGGGGTCCTATAGGGGCCTGGATGGAAACGACTCTCTCTCTCTCTCTGTCTCTCTCTCTCCATACGTCTCTATCGGGGGAGCAGCACCACTTCAGGGCTGCTTTTAATGATGTGTTTACATGGCTTAGTCGGGTCACACATCGTTTGAGTTTGAGCACTGATATCTCAAGACATGTTTCCTTAGTTTAGGCTAACGTGCGTTTTCTGTGTGCTCGTGGCCTCACACAGCGACTGTGTCGGACGATGAAAACATATATCAATATCAATTAATGCGCAGGCTGATCGGCCAACTTCAGTGGTTTTTTCCTGGACATTAGCTACTAATGGTGGTGGTGGTGGTGGCGGTGAATGTGGCTGGCGGATGTGTTTGCTTAACAGTATGAACAGCAAGTACACAATACTGGCAGAGAAAATTGCCTGGAGGTGATGCGTAAACAAAATGTGTCCCTAAGCTTGTTTAGTCTTATAACAGAAACTAATTACAACAAAGTTGGCAATCTCCATGAAGTGGACGTCCCTTTTTGTGTGTGTGTGTGTGTGTGTGTGTGTGTGTGTGTGTGTGTGTGTCTGTGTGTGTGTGTGTGTGTGTGTGTGTGTGCATGTGTGTGTGTGTGTGTGTGTGTGTGTGTGTGTGTGTGTGTGTGTGTGTGTGTGTGTGTGTGTGTGTAAGAGAGAGAGAGAATGATTGATGCGCTGCACAGATTAGGTCCAAAAACCCTGGGCTTCCTTCTAGTGCGATGATGGCCTGATCTTGTTCTTTAGCGGACACGTTAACAAGTTATCCCCGGATGCCGCGTCACAAAACTGCTGAACAACCTGGCCGTGCCGGCTGGATTAGTAACTGAATTGATAAAGGTCGTATCGCTTCGGCAATGCGGCGACGGCTCCTGCAGGCCAGGGCCGGGTAATGGATGCCGTCCACGTCTGCCTCCTGCTGACATTCCAGAAAGAAACGCCCGAGAGCAGTTTAGTCGACTTAAGACGTTCCTTACAGATCACTAATCACGTTTTAATGGATCCCGTTTATGTCCTACTTTATTGCTATCTTCTTTTAGAAATACTATCGTGGCTATTATTTGATGGGGCGGAAGAGAAGAAAAAAAGATGCCACTGGAAATTCGATAACTTCACAGTCAACATAAGTCAAAAATAGGGTCAATAAATAATGATTGGCAATCTAATTAATTTCAATAGCAAAGGATGAATGGCTGTGCTTGTAGCTCGTACCAGGAAGCCTGCTAGCAGTGTGTGTGTGTGTGTGTGTGTGTGTGTGTGTGCTGTCTGATTCTCCATGTCACTCTTCCAGAAGTGCTATTGATTTTAACTCATTGTATGTACCTCACTTTTGTACCTTTGGCAGAAGCCTTTTACACCATCGGCAACACGCCCACTGGACCCTCAACACATTAAGCTTAACACCACTGTTTAGTCACGATGATCGGGATAACAGATCAGAATTATGCCTGAAAAAAGCATTCTCTCTGTCTCTCTCTCTCTCTCTCTCTCTCTCTCTGTCTCTCTCTCTCTCTCTCTCTCTGTCTGTCTCTCACTTTCTGTTTGTATCTCTCTCTCTCCCTCTCCTCCCTCCATTCCTCCCCCTGTGTTTTAACCAGGGCACACAGGGCCACATTTGAAAGATGTATGTATTTATGAGGGCAACATGTTGCCATACAGTCCTGCCATACAGGGCTGCTGTATGATCTCTCCTCATGTTTACACATTCTTAATCCAATCTACTGCAACCCCTCCTCCCCTCACCTTCACCAAGACACAGGGAGGGGGGGTTAAGTTAATAGAACACTTCATATAGATGGGGGACGTTTCCCCGCCTGTGATGTCATGTGACTGTCGAGGCGAGGCGCCCGCGGCGTGACTCTCCAAGCCTCGTGTTCCTTATCAGTCAGAGGAGAAAAAAAACATGGCCGCCTCCTCCATGCTGTCCAGCCACATGAGTGGACGAGAAGGTGAGCTGAACGATCGCATTGGAGATGTGTGTGGGATTTACTTGGGTCTGATGCAGACTTGGAGCCACACCACATACAAGCGGCGGTGCCTTCCGTCCGTGGAATAAATGAAACCTGGAGGGGTTTTCTTTGCTGCAGCGAGACTTGCTTGTTTAATCCCAGAGCCCCCTCTCTCCCCCTCTCTGCTGCAGCGCCCTTCACCGAGGGGGAAGGTCAGCCCAATCTCTGCATCCTGCAAGCCTCGACTCTGGCCGCCCGATCGGGACGGCAGGAAGGTCAATTGCGTTCACCTTTTAAGAGCCAGCCTCTTAAATTCCCCTCCTCCTCCTCCTCCTCCTCCTCCTCCTCGTCCTCCTCCTCCAATCTTCTTTCAGTGGTGTGCCGATTACCATCGTTGCCATTTTTCCGTTTCATTCCCTCCAGGAGAGGAAAGTTCTCAGATGCTGGCTGTGTGGGGGGGCTCGAGTGCTATAATGGGACCCCTGAATGGTTCCAGGCACGGCCAAATCAAATCTCTTTGGCCGTTCCTGGGGCCATAATAGAAGAAGATAGTCATATCTTCTGATGTGGAAGTGGGGGAGGGAATGGTGATTATAATGCTCAGATTCAGGAGGTTAAAACAAAACATCTCATTGTTCCCATTGTGAGGCAAGTAATGGACGCCTATGATGGCCACGCACCTTTTCATTTCAAGCTGTGTACCGAGCGAAGGCTCTGGGCTTTGGGCAGAGCGAAGCGGCAGAGCACTCAACCAACCCCGCCGGTATTTACATGTAATTCAATGCATTATTTTCTGTAAATGTTTTCAATGGCCAACCATCTTTCCTCTCTTGTCTCTCCCCCCTTGTCCCCCCCACCAGTCTCCTCTTCTACACCTCTCTTGTCCCCCCCCCCCCCCCCCCCTTCCTGCTCTCTGTATTGATCCCCCTCAGACACCCTATACCCACCAGCTCGGCCCTGACTGGTGTAGCCCCTCCCCCTCCCACTCCACCCCCACCACCACCAACACCGCCGGCTACACCAAGGCACACTAGCCGTGGTGCCCCATCCATCGCGTGTGTGGATTCAAAGGCAAAGATAAAGCTGCATTGATTTTTTTTCTTCTTCTTTGGTCGTTCTCTTCTCCCTCTTGATTTTAAAAGGACAAAAGGGAGTGGGGGAAGGGGGGGGGGGGGGGGTGTGGCTTGAGCTGAGAGGAGGAGAGCTGGGCTGGGCTGAGAGGATGGAGGAGATGGAGGAGACACGTCCTGCAGTGTTTATTTTAATGGAAAACAGAGAGGAAAGCACTGTCCATGACAACCGTCACTCAGAGAGGCCTGTTGTGTGTGTGTGTGTGTGTGTGTGTGCAGGTGTGTGTGTGTGTGTATGTGTGTGTGTAGGCATTCATGCATGACCCTGTACCTGCAGGTGAGCATATTATGTGTGTTCACTGTGCCCCATGTGAATTTGTCAAAAATCCAAACTTTTTTTAAATAAATAATATAATTTGTGTCATTTTTTTAATTTATTATTTTATCAATATTTAGCGTTGACTGCCATGCTGCTGTGCTGCTCAGGATATATGGGAGAGGAGACTTTCATGTTGCCTTCTATATGCTGGCAGAGACCACATTTATGAGCCCCTGGGGTTCTCCTTCCTGTGATGAAACAGGAAATAGGAAGAGGAAGAGGGGCGGGGGGGAACCCAGACAGCCTGAGCAAAAGGAATTAAGCCTGCAAGGACACTTTGTCAAACTAGCAGGCAGATCGCCTAATCTTGTCTCGTTAGCTGTGAACATGATCGATACGAGGGCTGACGTTAGCTAGCCAGGTAAACACCACAGCACGTGCACACACACACACACACACACACACACACACACACACACACACACACACACACACACACACACGCACACACACACGCACACAAACACATAAATACACACACACACATGCACGCAACCCAACCCTGCGCGGCAGCAAACTAACTCTACTGATGAACCTAACTCACTTATTTACGTATCCACTTGTGCCAGCAAGAAAAATGTCCTGGCTCAGCAGTGTGCCACGGGGCCGTGTCCGTCATTAGGTTTCTGATTGCATTATGGGACATAAGCATGATTGATGCGTGCAGGGATATCGGGATGCTCGGCGGAGGTCGCACCGCACGCACAGCCAGATAAATCAATCCATTTGCAGCTCAAGCTATTTGATAATTGGATGAAATACATGCTCAGCATGCCACCGCTTTTGCGGAAAGAAAAAAATGTAGTATCCTAGTTAAAATGTATTTCATTATTTTAAAATATGAGGTACGAGGAATACTGCTGTTTGGAACAAATGTTCTAATGGGCGATAGATACGTTATACATTAAAATATGCAAACTAAAAATAGAAAGAAGTATTAGCACGCAAACCACATATTCATATCGATAAATAAATAGCATTATGGCATCAAACCAATCACATTTAGTTCAGCGCCAGGCATCAGGCTCTGCTACACATTCAATGATGTTATTTCTCTGGTTGAAAAGGGATGTGCAGAGGAGCTCAAAGCCAGCATAGCAAGGTAACCTCTTCTTTGTTCTGTCTCCTTGTATCAGCCACCGTGGGGGCTAACCTTAAGATGCTGCAGCTGTCATGATGTCTCTCCCTGGGCACTGTGGCTGCTGCTCAAACTTCCTTCTAGGGACTTGCTGGAGCATACAGTGCCACAGTAGGTAGTATGTGCTCCGGGGGGGGGGAAACGTCAGACCCCATCCGGAACATCACTCTGAGGAGCCCAGACCTTATCTTGCATAAGATCTCTGAGGATCTTATCTTAGGGGGGGGGGGGGGGCTTAGCGATCATCGCATTGTGAGGACACACCGGAAAACCCAATGTGGAAAGGGAAGGCTGTAGTATTCGGCTATCAGCTGAAAGGTTCTGGGTTCGATCCCCGTCAGCATTACCCCTACACCCTACCTGCTCCTTAATGACGTACATCCATATTCGCTTTGGATAAAATCATAAGCAGAATGACTAGTGACAATGACTATGAATAGTCATTGTAATATAAACCCTTATGCTTTATTCCACTCGTTGTAAGTTGGAGGTAAGACGACCACGTTGTCTGTATTGTTGTATTAACGCTGACAACAAACATGCATCTGGCCGATGATATCACGATGACTGAAGCCAGACTCCAGAACCAGAACCAATAACTTCTGGGAGAAGGTGGGGGACCAGCCATACATGATGCTCGCCCCCCGGGCTCTAGGAATACACTGTTAGATAATGCTAACCCTAACCCACGTGGTCTCCCCAAAAACCGTACGTCAGTTCATTAACGGTGTCCACCTGATCAGCTCGACGGACTCGCTTGCTCGTATAATGTGGGCGTGCACCCGGGTCATGGCGCTCTGCCCTGAAAATGGATGCCTTGTGGTGGGGGGGTGGGGTGCACGCCTAATACCTCCGACTATCCGTCTCTCTGACGGGGGGCTATGTCACATCCACTCAGCGTCGGCTGCCTAACGCTCTCCATCCGCGGAGCCGCTCCCCTCGTGACCAGATGCTCTTGTTGTTGTTGTTGTTGTTTTGTAGTTTTGCTCCACCGGCTACAACGTCCTGAATCTGCAGTTCATGTCGTGGCGTGGCGGCCTGGCCTTGAGTCTGCGTGCAGTTGGCTGAGATAGAGATAAGTAGGGTTCACTCTCTCCACCGCCTCTCTATTCCCACAGACATCCGACTTCGTCCTTATCCTTCTGCTTGTTCCTCCTCCCAGTGAAAACAAGCGAGAGAGAAAAGTCAATGTTTTGGACACAGTCCAGATACACTCCAGTGGCTGGGATGGTTTGAGTGACAGCTGCATGCAAGCTACTCCCAGATAATCATGGGGGAGCAGAAGGGGCTTAGAAAGACCCAGGGTCCACCCACTGGAAACCAGTGGAGGCAAGTGGTGGCATTACGTTTGACTCTGTGTTCTGGATGAATGCACACACACACACGCACACATACACACAGCAAACACACCCCCAATCCACACCAACACACACACACACACACCAGTCAGCCTTTTCTTCCATCCGTACTGTACCGTAACGCGCAGGTTAAAATGTATAACGGAGCCCCAGGCTGCCAGAGAACGCAGGAATTCTTCTTTCCCTCTCACTGCTACTCTCCTGGCGAGGAATGTTGGGGGGGAGGGGGGAGGGGGGGGGGGGGGGGGGGAGAAACCGGTGTGAACTCTCCATCCATTCTTCAGCTGGTGCTGGTGGTAGACACAGGCAGGGCATTAGTAACTGTCTGCTCTGATCCCCGCCCCCCCCCCCCCCCACCACCGCCACCGTAGGCCCTGCGGCCGGACAGACAGACAGACGGACACCTCACCCCAAAAGACAAAGGGGGCGGCAAACAGGCTTTCCCGCCCCAGCGAGGCGACGGAGGGGGGCGGCAGCTCCGAGGCGACGGGTGAGTCGGCGGGACGCGAGGCTGTGAGCCGGATCCTCGTCTCTCCGGCCCTTTGATGCGCGCAGAGGATCAGAGTCAATAACACGAGACTCTGTGAGCGGGGTAACCAGACAGACAGGAATCTGCAAGGTCATGCTGTCGTGGATGGGATGGCTGTAGTGTGTTGTGTGTGTGGTGTGTGGTGTGTGTAGTGTGTGTGTGTTGTGTGCGTGTGGGTGGCGGTGTGTGTGTGTTTATCCCCCCCTTGGAAAGGACGAGAATTGGATTTCATGCCTTGAATCAGAGTGTGTATTACAGGGGGGGGATGGGTTGTGGCGCGGGCGGTCCGACGATGTGGGAACGTGTGTCGTGTCCGCACGGTGCGTCGCTTCTCTCGGTTGGTCGCCGACCCCTTTTGTCTCGTTGTTGTCACCACACGGCGTGATCCTGGTCTGTGGAAGTGTAAACAGAGTCATTTATGAATAATGCACCATACTGGGCCGCACTTCTGCAACAGTAACATTAGCGCAATCGGCGATGGGGGCCCTGATTTCACACGTCTGTGTCTGACATTCCAACCCCCCCCCCACCCCCCCCCCCCCCGCGCCGGGCCCCCGAGGACCATAAGTGAGCGGCACAAATGGAAAGCATCTCTCCTGTAATGCGCTCTGTGACTTTTGGATGGGCTAAACGAAGGCTGTGGTGTGTGTGTGTGTGTGTGTGTGTGTGTGTGTGTGTGTGTGCGTGTGTGTGTGTGTGTGTGCGTGCGCGTGTGCGCGCGTGTGTGCAGCGAGGTGCGCTGATCTTCCCCATGTCTCCGACGGCGACGCCTCCCACTAAATAAATGCAAGGGAGCAGGAATCCAATCAGAGCGAGGCGCGAGTCGCTAACAGCGTGTGATCTGTGTGCCCACCAGGACGCCGTGAGTGTCTCCTCCAATCACTGTGTTTACCTTCATCTGCGTCGGTCTGGAGGAAGCGTTGCACGGGCCGCTGGAACCCCCCCCCCCCCCTCTTCCTTTGTTTGGCACTGCTAGCTAAGTGGTCCAATTACACGTCGCACCACCGTGGAAGACTTCCACATACGCTGGATGGAAAGAAAGAACCAAGTAGAAAAGACAGGTAGACAGAAAGAAAAATGGAAATAATTAAAGAAACAAAGGGAAAAGGAAAGAAACAAAGATAGAAAATAAAAGAAATGACAAAGGCCACAAAAATACTTATTTTTTATTTTTTTCCCCAATAATGAATCTTTTTTGTGTGTATGGGAGCTAAAGATAGAGCGTCTTGGCACAGCAGACTCTCAGAAAGTTTTACCTTTCAAACATTTCCACATTTACAATGCAGAGGAGGCCGCAGACTGCTGAGTCGGTAGGCATCGCTGGCTCCGCCGTAGCCCAGCATCCTGCCCGGAACCACGGCCAAGAAGGGCTGTTTTTGTGTCTACCCGGCTCCTCTCCATTACCTAAAGCAACCGTCTGATGTCCTACCAACTCTGGTAATTGGATCTGCCACCTCTGGCACCAGATTGTTGCTTGCTCGATGTTTGCTGCTTCACAATTGCTTTTTGAGTGTGACAATTTACATTGTAGAGAAACACTAGACACTAGAGAATAAAGAGACGGGGAAGGATAATATTAAATATGTATGTAATAACATATTGGGATTGTTATGATTGATTTGTGTAAATCTATTTTCCAAAATACTAACGAAATATGTATCCTGATTATTTACTCATTATTATTATTCTCATATTATCATTATTTAGTACATAGTCAACAGTAATAGCAAATGTAATGTTGCAATCTACCTGAACTCCTGCTTAGACTCTTACCATATAGGCTGCAGTATGTACCTACATCTCTGTTTAATTGTATGCTTTCTTATCAAAATCAAGTATTATAAACAGAGATAGTAGCCTGTTGAATGTAGTAAGTTGTTTGCCTTGTTTTGTTTTTAGAGGGACCTGGAAAACAGACTGTGAGGTTGTTTTTCTGGTTCATCAGGTTGTCACCAGTGATCGGTCTAAGCAGGCAATTGAAGTGAAACAAAGTAATTAGAGTGGATACCGAGCACTTAAAACAGAGCCTGAAGTGTGACTTCAGTGTAAAACAGAAGATCTCCTTTCCCTGCTTTTCCCATGCCTGGGCTCGTGGGAGCGGTGGTGGCTGTTCACATGACATGTTCAATCATGATATCAGATAGCAGTGCCACAACCACCGGGAAATGTGAAAGAATATCAACATCAAGACAGAGCTTCTTAAACCTCTCTTTCACCTGCCCCCCCCCCCCCCCCCCCCCCCCCCCCACGTAGCAATCTGTAAAGAGGACAAAGCCAAGGCGTCAACATACGGGTCTGCATTTGCCGTGCCGTGAGCATTTCAGAGAGAGAAGATACATACCACCTGTTCTCTAACACAGGGCTTCACTGTCCTTTCCTGTTACTGTCCTTGGTTCCTCACAATCTGCCACAAAGGTTAGACCTTAAAGAGTCATTTCTGAGATTTTTCAACCTGGATGGGCTTCCTCCCTTCATCCTTACATGGCTAGACACGAATAACAAACAGACGGACCCCAAGCAAGAGGTAAATATATTCTTTTTATTTATCTGTAAATATCCTTTCCATAGTGTTGTCAGACACTATAATACCAATCTGAGCCTGTTGACGGGGTGTGATTGGCCCAGAGGTTTAACATCCCCAGCCATTTCATGGCTGAAGATGAAGCACTCTCGCTCAATACTGGACCAATTGCAGAAATTGTTGGCGGCATTAGTCACTTAAGTCCCAAAATTCTGAGAAAATGGGGTCCAGGTTGGAAAATCCAGAAGTTATCATTTAATAGCAATTAGAAGCAACACCGCAAAAGGGGAGAATGGCAAACGCCTGCGGAGCCCGTGCGATTTCTGTAATTGCCTTCCTTGCCACAGGCTCTCTCTCTCTCTCTGTGTCTCCCTCGGTGTCTCTCTCTCGTTCTCTTCCTGTGTTCCCGTGTCCTGCGGTACAGGAGCCGACCGCCGCGTCCTCGGCGAAGGACAACCACCGAAATAAACGCCCCGTGCGCCTCCTTCACCACAGGGTCCATTTCTCAGGACGCCCTCGCCCAAGCACATGTCAAGGGGATTACACCCCTCCCCCACCCTCCCAACACACACACAACACACACACACACACACACACACACACCACACCTCTATCCCATCCCCCCATCCCCCACCCAGGGCCCAGGATACGTGCTCCCGGCGGCAGGAAATGTAATTTTTCTTTTTTTTTTTGCCGGGAGGGGAATACTTCTCTGTGACATTGTTTCGCATTCTACGGGATACATGTACAGGTATTTTTAGAGGAGCGTGTGTGAACGACGCCGGCGCGAGTGCTAATTGTACATAAACACATGCGGGTTGGTCATGGCCACACGTTTTTTTATTCTGGGCCCCTTACCCATGTCAAGTCAACAGTGACCTACCACCAGCAGCACCCACCCAGCACCACCACCTCCACCAGACTACCTGACTCACCAGTGGCTCCCTCCATCGTTGGAAGGGAGCCATTTAAAATCCAGATGTGATTGTTAATGTACTCAAATTGCTGTTGTGTTGGATGGGTGACACTGTATTGTTTAGCTGTCCAGTAGACAAGATGGCAGCTGTGCTAAATTCATGTTTATTGGTTTTTGGGTGGAGAGTAGGGTCTTCTCTACGCCCTTGTTTACACGAAACCTCGATTTGAAAACGGTTGTGGGATTGCGATGCAGATGAGGGGCTGAGGTTCTCCATTCACTTTTAAGAGAGTTGTGGACAACACACTTGTCAAAACCATCTCTGGAGTGGTTCACATTCTGTTTCTGGCGGCTTATAAGATCTGCCCTGGACACAGCTTCAAGACTATCCCATTTTTTGGTCCAAACCATCTTCTGGTCGTCTGAGCCAAATGCAGCATCTTTCTGGCAGCCACTGTTTGTTGGAAACAACAAATCGTGATCGACTAGGACAGTTCAGCCAATCCACCTGCAGTATTTTTTGAAAAGTACTTTTTCAAACAGTTTCCAATGACGACTTCCCAGATTGGTTCTGTGAAACAAACCATCTGTGTGTCAGGTTAGGTGTGCGCTACATTCCATCTAGATTGACACGAGATGGGTCAATGGAAGCATCGTTAAGTCATACGTCCTCCGTCGTCAATGCATGTCATACGGCAAAATTAATCTGAAACATCGCCGTTCTGTGCCTACCTTTTCTCCAATTCTAAGATCACTACACATTGCATTCAAATCATTAACGTTTTCGTCATCATCCAAAGGCAACCGTCAACTGTTACACGTCTAAGTCTCCGTCCGGTCTCTGAGATTGTGAAAATCATGTGAGTAGATTTCTCCGAGCCTGAACACGACAGCATTTTAGTAACGTGTCAAAATGTAACTTAAAATGAATAGCGGGGTTTCACCTGGGCTTATCTTGCATGCTGTCTCTTTTGAATGAATGTAGGGCATCTTTGCGACCACGACAATTCAATTTGCCTATTAACCTTGTGTGTCACCTCATTGAAATTTTCTAAATGATGGCCGTGCACAAGTAATTGTTAATCGACAGGGAATGTACAATTTGTACATTGAAAGCATAACACATAAATGTGTGAAAAAAAACATACATGACATGCATGAAAAAAAATTGATGCACACGCTCTTTTACCTTCCTTCTTTCACACATGCATCAAGCAACCGCACAAGCTAAACATTCACAAGAAACACAAAGGCCTACTAGTTGCAAATTAATATATTGTTTTTCGAATGGATTTTCCAATGTGTTGTTATGCACATAGGTTTGCCACATAACATCAATTCAGGCATTACAATGTCTTGCACGCAGGGGATACATATACGGCTTTAAGATGAACGTCTGTATGTAACTGAAGACGCCCCACCCCCCCCCCCCCTTGCTGTGATACACGGCACGGCTAACGGAGAGCTTTTCAGATCATGTAGCAGAGGTCACTGGCTTCACCTACTTCTGGGAGGTATCCTTCCCATGCTAGTATTGTTGTTGGGGGTCCTATAGGGGCCTGGATGGAAACGACTCTCTCTCTCTCTCTGTCTCTCTCTCTCTCTCTCCATACGTCTCTATCGGGGGAGCAGCACCACTTCAGGGCTGCTTTTAATGATGTGTTTACATGGCTTAGTCGGGTCACACAGCGTTTGAGTTTGAGCACTGATATCTCAAGACATGTTTCCTTAGTTTAGGCTAACGTGCGTTTTCTGTGTGCTCGTGGCCTCACACAGCGACTGTGTCGGACGATGAAAACATATATCAATATCAATTAATGCGCAGGCTGATCGGCCAACTTCAGTGGTTTTTTCCTGGACATTAGCTACTAATGGTGGTGGTGGTGGTGGCGGTGAATGTGGCTGGCGGATGTGTTTGCTTAACAGTATGAACAGCAAGTACACAATACTGGCAGAGAAAATTGCCTGGAGGTGATGCGTAAACAAAATGTGTCCCTAAGCTTGTTTAGTCTTATAACAGAAACTAATTACAACAAAGTTGGCAATCTCCATGAAGTGGACGTCCCTTTTTGTGTGTGTGTGTGTGTGTGTGTGTGGGTTTGCGTGTGTGTGTAGCTCTGTGTGTGTGTGTGTGCGTGTGTGTATTTGTGTGTGCATCTGTGTGTGTGTGTGTGTGTGTGTATCTCTGCATGTGTGTGTGTGTGTGTGTGTGTGTGTGTGTGTGTAGCTGTGTGT
>PIJE02000016.1:921367-946367 GCA_002895965.2 Coryphaenoides rupestris
CGACTTTAAACAAAGCCAACCAACTCCAAGTATCCAGAGGATGGGCATGTGCATGTAAATGGGTGAGATTTACAATTTGGGTCAACCATCCACTTTCAAATGCGGAGAGCGGCTGATACGAGGCGCTCTCTGCATGCAGAGTGTGGATATCACTGGAAGTCAGCGATATGATTGTTCCTTTGTCAAGCGGGCAACCGGGCCAATCGCTACATCGTGCTGAGCGGGGAGGAAATATTACACTACTGTGGAATTACAGCGCTTCTTTGTTCGTTTTTTGTGGCCAGAATGAATTTAGGAGAAAAAAAATATATCAAGTTGACATTTCGGGCTAAAAAAAAATACAATAAATGGCCTTCCCGCCATTTCCCCAGTCTTTGAGGTCAGGTTACTGACGGTGACTGAAACCGATGCACTCTCAGACTCACGGACAACACGACGACCACTTAACATGCAAAACGTCATCCCAGCAGGCCAGCCTATATGCAGAAAGCTGTTTCTGAGACTTCTGACTTTATGTAGATCGAAACATTACTGAATTATTTATTCGCAAATCCAAGCCAGCCACAAGGGAGGCATATAAATCGTGATCGAGACCAGAGACGTGTACGGGGTTTACCAGGCAGAGCTGCAGGGGTGTTCCCTCATGTTCCGCTCATGACAAAAAATGGATGGGAAACTGAATTCACTGCGCGCTCATATTCATTAGCACAGGGAAAGTACTTCCAATATTTCACCTGTCAGGGGCCTTTCCACACAGGGAAGTGTGTATTTAATGTGGTGGGTGGGGGGGGGGGGGGGGGGGGGGGATGGAATGAATGGAACAGCTCATAAACATCTTTCGAATTCAACCTTTTCCAGGGACAATTAATAGAAATTATTGAGAGGTGGGCAATGATGGAGAAACCTGGAGGGGAGTGATTGGGATGAACGGCCTGCCCGATCTGAACCAGAGTGGTGTTTTGTTATTGGACTTCTGTGCTAGTCATGGACTGGCCATAACAAACACCATGTTCGAACATAGGGTGGTCCACAAGTGTACCTGGTACCGGACCACATTAGGCCAAAGGTCGCTGATCGACTTTGTAATCGTATCAGCAGATCTGCGGCCGCATGTTTTGGACACTCGGGTGAAGAGAGGAGCAGAGCTGTCAACTGATCACCACCTGGTGGTGAGTTGGATCAGATGGCACGGGAGGCTGCCAGACAGACCTGGTAAACCCAAACGTGTAGTGAGGGTGAACTGGGAATGTCTGGTGGAAGCCCCTGTCCGTAACTCCCACCTCCGGGAGTTACGGACTTCTTGTGCATCCCAGGGGAGGTTGGGGACATGGAACCTGAGTGGGCCATGTTCAGAGCCTCCATTGTAGAGGCTGCAGCTCGGAGCTGTGGTCAAAAGGCTGTCGGTGCCTGTCTTGGCAGCAACCCAAGAACCCGTTGGTGGACACCAGTGGTGAAGGAAGCCATCAGGCTGAAGAAGGAGGCCTTTCGGGTCTGGTTGGCCCAGGGGTCTCCTAAAACAGCAGACGGGTACCGGGAGGCCAAAAGGACCACGGCTTCAGCGGTTGCTGAAGAAAAATCCCGGGTGTGGGAGGAGTTCGGGGAGACCATGGAGAAGGACTTTCAGTTGGCCTCAAGGAAGTTCTGGCAAACTGTCTGGCGACTCAGGAAGGGAAAGCAGGGCTTGGCTCAGGCTGTGCTCAGTCGGGGAGGAGAACTGCTGACCCAGACTGAGGATATTGTCGGGCGGTGGAAAGAACACTTTGAGGAACTCCTGAACCTGACCAGTACGTCCTCTGTGGAAGAGGCAGAGTCTGAAGACTCTGGGGAACCCTCGCCCATATCCTTGGTAGAGGTCACTGAAGTAGTCAAAAAGCTCTTCAGTGGCAAGGCGCCAGGTGTGGATGAGATTCGCCCTGAGATGCTGAAGGCTCTGGACATTGTCGGGCTGTCGTGGCTGACACGCCTGGTCAATGTAGCGTGGAGGTCGGGGACAGTACCTGTGGAATGGCAGACCGGGGTGGTGGTCCCCATTTTCAAAAAAAGGGGCCCAGAGGGTGTGCTCCAACTATCGGGGTATCACACTGCTCAGCCTCCCCGGGAAAGTTTATTCCAGGGTGCTGGAAAGGAGGCTCCGGCCGATTGTCGAACCTCAGCTTCAGGAGGAACAATGCAGATTCCGTCCTGGCCGTGGAACAGTGGACCAGCTCTTTACCCTCGCAGGGTTGTTGGGGGGGGCATGGGAGTTTGCCCATCCAGTCTACATGTGCTTTGTGGACTTATAACCGCGTCCCCCGGGGAATCCTGTGGGGGGTACTACGGGTGTATGGGGTACGTGCCATACGTGGTACGTGCCATTCGGTCCTTGTACGAACAAAGTGCGAGCTGCGTCCGTATTCTCGGCACAAAGTCAAGCACGTTCTCAGTGGGCGTTGGACTCCGCCAAAGTTGTCTCTTGTCACCGATTCTGTTCGTGATCTTCATGGACAGAATCTCAAGGCGCAGCCGAGGTGAGTGTCCGGTTTGGGGACCTGAGAATTGCATCTCTGCTCTTTGCAGATGATGTGGTTCTGTTGGCTACATCAGGCTGTGACCTCCAGCATGCACTGGGGCGGTTTGCAGCCAAGTGTGAAGCGGTCGGGATGAGAGTCAGCACCTCTAAGTCTGAGGCCATGGTTCTCTGCTGGAAAACGGTTGAGTGTTCCCTCCGGGTTGGGAAGGAATTCAAGTATCTCAGGGTCTTGTTCACAAGTGAGGGCAAAATGGAGCGGGGAGTGGACAGACAGCTGTACCGGTCCGTTGTGGTGAAGAGGGAGCTGAGCCGGAAGGCGAAGCTCTCGATTTACAGGTCCATCTACGTTCCAACCCTCACCTATGGTCACAAGCTTTGGGTAGTGACCGAAAGAATGAGATCACGGATACAAGTGGCCGAAATGAGTTTCCTCCACAGGGTGGCTGGGCTCAGCCTTAGAGATAGGGTGAGGAGCTCAGACATCCAGAGGGAGCTCGGAGTAGAGCCGCTGCTCCTCCGCGTCGAAAGGAGTCAGCTGAGGTGGTTCGGGCATCTGATTAGGATGCACCCCGGGCACCTCCCCTTACAGTATAAAAACAGAATGATGAAAAATAAACTAGGAATAAACTAAGCGATACAGTATAAAACAATGATAGAAAATAAACTAAAGGATTTACTAATTTACAGTTAAAATATACAAGTTTGAAGGCATGATAAGATATTTGACGGCAAGACAAATTTGACATGATTGAAGTGAAATATTGTTGGACATGACATTAAGAAAGAATTAAGAATATTGTACATGATGATGAGAGGTAGTGAGAGGTGGTGCTATAGTGTTATAGATAATATTCAGACAGAAGGATGATACTAATATAGTACATGATAAAGTATTGCACATGATGTTATATTGCACGTTATATTGCACGTAAAACTTGGGAAATTGCACATGATGTAGAGAGATAATAATATTGCACATTATATTGCTGTGTTCATTGTCTTGTAGGGGGAGTTATAGGGAGGAGTTATAAAGTTTGATGGCCACAGGCAGAAAGGACCTCCTGTGGCGTTCTGTGGTGCACCTCGGTAGTCTCAGTCTACGGCTGAAGGTGCTCTGGTGTGCCACCAGTGTGGCGTGCAGGGGATGGGAGGCGTTGTCCATAATACTGAGTAGTTTACTCAGCATCCTCCGCTCCGAGACCTCCACCACCGACTCCAATTCCACTCCCAGGACAGAACCCGCTTTCCTGATGAGCTTATTGAGTCTGTTGGCGTCGGCTGCCTTCACCCTGCTGCCCCAGCACACAACAGCGTAGAAGATGACGCTGGCCACCACAGAGTGATAGAACATCTGCAGCATGGTTTTGCAGACGTTGAAAGATCTGAGTCTCCATAGGAAATAAAGGCGACTCTGTCCTTTCTTGTACAGGGCCTCTGTGTTTTTGGTCCAGTCCAATTTATTGTCTATGTGAACACCCAGGTACTTGTATTCCTCGACAATGTCCACCTCAGACCCCCTGATGTTGATCGGTTTCGGGTGAGTGGGTTGCTTCCGGAAATCCACCACCAACTCCTTAGTCTTAGAGATGTTGAGTTGCAGGTGATTTAGTCCACACCACTCCACGAAACCATCCACCACACTCCTGTACTCAGACTCCTGCCCCTTTCTGATACAGCCCACAATGGCAGAGTCGTCCGAAAACTTCTGCAGGTGGCAGGACTGTGAGCTGTATCTGAAGTCTGAGGTGTAGAGTGTGAACAGGAAGGGAGACAGGACTGTCCCTTGAGGTGCTCCCGTGTTTGCTCACAGTCCGAAATGTTGCTCTGCAGCCTCACATGCTGTGGCCGACCTGTGAGGTAGTTAGTAATCCAGGCCACTAGTGGAGCGTCCACCTGCATGTCCAGAAGCTTAGTCCCAAGCAGGGCAGGCCTAATGGTGTTGAAAGCGCTTGAGAAGTCAAAAAATGTGACTCTCACAGCGCTGCCTGCCTTACGAAATTCTCGGGACAATTGTGGCATTCCTGAATGGTTTCTCATCTGGGATTCGTTCTTAGCTAAGAACAGGATTTAAGAACGCGGAAAAGCAGTCGTAGCGACTTATTTGGAGTGCGCCCATGTTCTTAAGGGCTGAATTTGTGAGAAATCATTGGTGATTGCGTTCACATCAATTCTACAGACATCCTCGGATGTAAATAATTATAATAATAATAAATACAAGAATATTTGTATCATTAACAATTACGTTTCACATGTATAGTCATGATTCTACGAGGCATCGTGATGTCCTAAAATAAATAAAAGCACGACACGAACACTGCAAATGGCAGTGAATAAATAAATAAGCACTAAACTCAATCGCGTGGATATAGACATAGGGGAATAGAATTGACACATCTACATTCTGTGAATGAACATGTGAATATCCATCACTAAAATATATCATATGGGCCTACATAATATACATACTATACATACTATACATACTATACATAATATACATCATATACATCATATACATACTATACATACTATACATCATATACATCATATACATCATATACATCATATACATCATATACATCATATACATACTATACATAATATACATCATATACATAATATACATACTATACATAATATACATCATATACATCATATACATCATTATCATACTAATACATAATATACATCATATACATCATATACATAATATACATCATATACCATAATATACATCATCTACCAATACTATACATAATATACATCATATACATACTATACATACTATACATCATATACATCATATACATCATATACATCATATACATACTATACATAATATACATCATATACATACTATACATAATATACATAATATACATCATATACATCATATACATAATATACATCATATACATCATATACATCATATACATAATATACATAATATACATCATATACATCATATACATCATATACATCATATACATAATATACATCATATACATAATATACATAATATACATCATATACATCATATACATAATATACATAATATACATCATATACATAATATACATGATATACATAATATACATAATATACATAATATACATAGGGCCCAAGGACGTATTGTTGTTTAGGACATTGGTGGACATCACAGATATTGCGCCAAGGATGCGCAATTACGTCTCTGGGGGGGGGGGGGGTGGGATGGATATCGCTGGATATTGGTGGGGACATGTCCCCAGCGTCCCCAGCGTCCCCACTAAATTCTACGCCCATGATAGGCCCTATCAAGATCCACAAGTAGCCTACTCATGTATTTAACTCAACTGTACAATTGAATCTGCTCTCAGCCGTCTTGTTCTCTATTGTTATTTTTCATTGTTGGTTCTATTTTCTTTACCTTGCTTAGTGTGTACATTGTAAGAGCCAGTGGAGAAACATTCCACTGCTCATCTTACTGGTATGATGTTGCATGTGACGACTAAAACCTGTGTACATTGAACCATGCCATCCCCAATAATCAGTGATCAATCCAGCTATTTAAAGGACCAAGTCTGCACCCTAGGCCTACACAAGTCTGCACCCTAGGCCTACACACACAATATGGCTCATCTACTGCTGCTGGAAGCTCTCGCTGATCGTGCGCTGAGGAGGGAGCGCCAGTACCGCGACCATGCGGACCTGTGTGCACACGGTCCTGTTGTTGCCCTTATAAGGAGCTGGCGGGGCGTGTCTGTATGCAAATTCAGGTGTACGAGCACGCGCGTTCCATTTAAGAATCAGTGGCATTCCTCATCGGAATGCCACATCAGAACACTTTGGCGGTTTAAGAACACATTTCCCCGCGTTCATGAATCCGGCGGGCAGATTTCTTAAGTTTGTTCTTACGAAGTTCGTAAGAAGATATTTAAGAAGACACTTAAGAAAATGTTCCAGAATGAGGTCCAATGTCCCCTCCCTCTCTGCTCCCTCCCTTCCTGTGATTCTCCACCATTGAAAAGTACCTGTGATTGACAGGCAAGTTGGATTCCCCCGAACCAATCAGGAGAGAAATGAGGTGGGAGCGTTCTGAACTCTGAGTGATCTCATCAAACATCTTGTCAACTCAAAGAGGATATTCTCCAAGCGCACGTCCCTCACTAATAGCTGATGGATGGCTATGTCATTTCTAACCAATTGCACTTAAATAATAGCCTCTTAAATCTTACCGACAGCACCTTTTAAGTAAGGCAGCTGTCATAGAAGTAGCTTGATAGTCCTGATAAGAGGATGAACAAAAGTTTTGTGAGAACGTTCCCAGACATAAATAACCCCCTGGGCTGGTGAGAATCATACCAGACACACCAAACATCCTCTTAACTCACTCAGCCATGGAGGTTTTTGTTTTTTTATTAGGGATATTATTAAAGTTTTTAATTAATGCGTCATATTGGGGCTAAGATAACTTCGATTTAATGGTTGCCTTTCGGGCAGCGGCACACAAAGCGACATGGTAAACATCTGATGGCCCGCGGCGCTCCACCACTTGTGTGTGTTTTCCTTGTTTGAAACCCCCCCGATGTCAATAAGCAATGCTGTTAGCGTCAGCGAGTGTGACTGAAATGGAAATGAGATTGGGTTTTCTCTGGCGCCCGCCCTCCTCCGTCGCTATCTGGCCCTTCTGGGGAGTTATTTTTCTGAGGCAAATTTGGGTCACGACTCGCAAGGTGTTATTTTTAAACATCGGCCCCTTTAGCCCATGTCTGCGAGCCACAATTAATCCAACCAGGCTTTGCGTGATTTGCATTTTTTAAAAAGACAGAGTTGTTCTTTTGGCGGGAGGGTAATTCCTATTGTTTTCTGGTCTGGGCCTCGTGTAAAAAAAATGACATGGACTGAAACAGCCATTGGTTGGCTGTTCGGCACACAAGACGTTAAGCAGGTTCCACCTCCTTGGTGAACTCTACTAAGGGCTTTCGTCCAAACTCAAAGCAAATGTTTAGCATTGTACTCCATGTATGTTATCATTACTTTTTCTCTGGTCCCAGCAGGAGGGTAAAGTAACTTCCTGTTCCTGTCATTTTAACGTCCGGTGGGTTTTATTCATGTCAGTCTCAGCACCAGCATGGTCCATGTATATTGACTGGACTAGTTGTGAACTACAACTTGATGATGATCACTTTTTTAAGCAACAAATGTATGGAGATGAGAGGATGAAGTCAGAATGTGGGTACTTTTTGCTTTTCATTTTTGAGCAAATTTAATATTACCTACTTGTATAATTTTACTTTGGTGGAATATTGGAAAGTTCTCATTTATTCCATTGCCGTCATTTTTTCCATTGGGTTTTTATATTTCAATATAGTTGACGTTTATTTAAACGTTTATTTTTGTTACTTCTTTGCCTTACTAAATGTATAAGCCAGCTCTTCAAAATGGCTGCTTTCTACCACATCTGCTGTGCTGTTTTTCATAACTGTAATTGTATGTCTCTGGTGGCTGACCACGTCTGGGCAAGGGGCCAGTGGTATGTGAAAAGCGGCTCTGCAGCCCACAGTACAGGCGTGAGTTTTATTGATAGATTTTCCACTTGACTCCTTTCCTATTAGCCGAGTATGACAAAACTGTAAAAGTTCCTTACTTTTCCAAGCCTTCTGAAAATCCAATTAGGCTTGTGGATTTTATTGGATTATGAGATGTTCAATTGGGATTAAAAAAAAAAAATTCTCAATTTGTTGGGAAGAAGTATGAACGATACTTCTGCGAGCAAAACTGTAATGTTATTTGCATGGGAAAACAAACTATTTTTGGTTATGACCTGAATAGCTTTTATAATGCGTAAAATGACATTGAATCATAATCTAAGGCCATTTTTTGGGATGTCAATGTACAAATGATTCTAGACATGCCTCTCTTCCTTGGTCACTCCTGGTTGAGTCTGATAACTAGTATTTGGCTCAGATCTAAACTAAAAGATCCAAAATGCATACATGGGTTCATGATTTTGAATGGGAGATTGCAATTGTGACATCAATACTGTATTCAAATGCAAACCATAAAATGCGTACACACAGAAACGTATTCAAATGTATTCTATTCCATTCTATTCGATAACGGTATGTCATTCTACTCAATGAATGCCTTCAGACATTTGCATGGAAGCATGAATAAGAAATAAATAAATAACTCAAGGGAAGAAATTGCATTTCACAACATTTCCCTTGTAAAATTGGTGGATTTACACATTCATATATTCGATGGTAAAATAGCATTGCTCATGCACGGCCTCACAAATATAGAAAATTAGATATCACTGCAGACGGCCATTGTTGTCGATTGTTTTGGGTTTTCCATTCGGCGCTAAATTTCACCTCCTGTTGTTGGAATAATATATTCATGAGTGTTAACACATCGAGTCGGCTCCTTTCAAGCGCAAAGGTGTCGAGGCGTTCGGCGCTCTCGCTCGCGCGTCTCCACTCCTATCAGAACATGGCCGCCGCGCCATTGTTTAGTGTCACACTCTGGGTAATGTGTTGTCGCCGAGTAACACAGAATTTTACTTTCCACTTTCACTTCAATGAACATCTTTCAGCATCAGCCAGGAAAGAGAGAGAAAAAACCCTCACTTTAGGCTTCTTCTTCAAGCACGACTCTCCCGTCCGTCGAATGTTCTGATATTTCCTGGGTTTGTTTGGCAGGCAGGGAGGGGAACGCGCCGCTTGTATACTCACCAATCACAAACAGCATGTGACAGAGGATATTCCGCCACAGTGGCCAAATATGTACAAATATCTCAGGAAATTTGTATTTTTGAGTGTGAGCGTGCTATGGGTGCCAGGATCATCTGAAAGTCTAATGACACGCTGGCCAGGGCTGGCGCTGAAGACCACCGTGTCGCCCAGAGGGATTCATGAACGTGAAAACATCGACATTTCTCATCCTGGCACCTCTGCACTCGGTTCACTCGTTCCTCATGTCACGGACCGACATGGATTAGCTCCCCCCTTCCGTAGCGGAGGCCTTCTTGTTCCCGCCCTGTGTGTTGTCGAGCGGACCCCCCCCCCCCCCCCGGTGTGTGTGTGTGTGTCGCGGTGGCTCCCAGCCACGTGCCTCTTTGTTATTATTAGCGGCAGGATGACCGGGAGGTAGTGCTAGATGCCAGGTAGGGCAGCTATTTTTAAAAGCCGATGCGTAGTGTAGCACGGCTGTTATTTATGCATGCCGGATGCTGGGCGACCCCTGCATGCAAGCTTAATTACATGTTCTGAATTCTGAATTCAAAGTGTGTGCTAAATTACTAAACAGTGGTAATAGTTCATGGTTAGTGTGCGCTCTCGCCTGCATGGGCACCCCCCCCCCCTTAATGACCTGCTGACCTTTGCCTATTTATGTTTTCTCGTGATACCAGATTGCCAGCATCACGGGGAGGGACAGACAGACAGACAGACAGACAGACAGACAGACAGAGGTAAGATAGCTGCACACAGAGCGAGCACGGGGAGATGTAAAGCAGGGGAACCAGAGGTTTATGTGTCAGGGGCTATTTTTAGCACACTTCTATTCCTTTAATTCGACTCAGGCCAGCGGCTGATGAATGAACCGCGTCGCCGGGCTCCTTAAACAGCGGCCTGGCAAGAGCAACATATATATGCAAATAATATCCATTCATAGCGCAGGCGCTACGGTGTGTAATATAGCTAATGTCTCCTCGCTGACATTGCGGTGCTAATGCAGATGGAGAGAACACCTCCCCTTGCAGAACAGCCACAGTAGCTACTATATATACTGTACATGGAGGGATATATATATATATATAATATATATATATATATATATATATATCCCTCCCTCCAACATTTGTCCTTTAGGGTTACTGGAATATAATATAATTTCCCCTTCTCACCCCCTGCTCCAAGCCACCAGTCACCCCCCCCCCCCCCCCCCCCCCCCCAACCATCTCTCCCTCACTAAGAAAGAGAGAGAGAGAGAGAGAGAGAGAGAGAGAGAGAGAGAGAGAGAGAGAGAGAGAGAGAGAGACCCCCCATCCCACCGGACCATCCATAACCCCACCCCCCCACCAGAGGCAGGCTGATCTCACCCCCTGCATGTATTTGTCTCTCTACCGCAGGGGGGGAGGGAGGAGGGGGGAGGGGGGAGGGAGGAGGGTGGGATGGTGGGGGGCTGCGGGGACTGCTGCTGCTGCTGCTGCACTCAAGGGCCGCGCGGTAATCAGCGGCTCCTGCAGCAGGTGTTAGATAAGATAATCTCTCTGATGGTGGTGCACACAGACACACACACACACACACACACACACATACACACACACACACCCGTCTCATTGTTGGGGGGGGGGGGATGTTGGAAACGGCGACAAAGACATGACAATGATATGACTAGGATGATGTCACCCACCCCCATCCATTTAAGAAAAAAATTATATCCAATTACCTACCTGTCATTGAGGAGAGTGTTGGTGATCAGGAGACACCTCCTCCTGGTCTCTCCCTCTTTCTCTCTCTCATGTTCTCTCTCTCTCTCTCACACACACTCTTACTCTCTCTCTCACACACACTCTTACTCTCTCTCTCTCTCTCTCTCTCTCTCTCTCTCTCTTTTTGGTCATCTTTTTACTTGTGGGTGTGAGAGAACAACCCTTGATACATAACAGCTCTGCATCTCTCAGAACCAGAAGTTATTTTGGGCGCTACGTGTGGCGGCCATAGTGACGGGCGCCGTATGGCGCGTTCTTATCTGTGTTTTGACGCGAGGTGCGGAGGTCAACCGCAGCCCCCCGCACGCCTCGGGTTGGAAATGAACCGCGTTGTCAAGGCAACCGCATGCGCCGCCTTGCACAGCAGCAACGCGTCACTTTTCTCAGCCCCGTTTTTTCCAACGCCGCTGCCACCACACACTCTGCCCACAGGTGCCCCTTTCTCTCTCTCTCTCTCTCTCTCTCTCTCTCTCTCTCTCTCTCGATAACCAGCGTCTGTCTCTCTCTCTCTCTCTCTCTCTCGATAACCAGTGTCTCTCTCTCTCATTTGTCCACACACTGTTCTCAGACAGAAGCTCTGTTGTCGTATATGAAGCGGCCACGTGGCTCAGAACTTTACCCACAGAAATATACTCTGTTCCATGTAAAATTCCTTCTTTGAACGTATCAAAAGTAAAAGTACTCATTATGCACGAAGGCCCATTTTAGAATAATGATATTAATATTATATGATGGTGGATTATAATTATTATTGATACATTGATGAAGTGGAGTAGAAAATAGAAATAATCAAGTAAAGCGCAAGTACCTCAAATTCATACTTGAGTACAGTACTTGAGTAAATGTTACTTTCCACAACTGGTGTTGGCTGCTCACCACTCAGAACGGGCAGAGATCAGAGCTGGTGAGGAGGCTGCAGAGAGGAGGGCGGGGGTGGAGAAGACAGACAGAGAGACAGAGAAGAGCTGTGAGCTGTGAGTGTGTCGAGCGCATCGCAGGGCAACAAATCAGACGATGCTAAGTGAGTCAGAAGCCGGAGCCCACGCTGTTGAAACACTGTCAAAGCGGGCGAGTTAAGGAAGCCAGAGATACTGTGTACTTTCTGTGTACTTTCTTCAAACCTCTGATCCATTATGCACAGCATGCACCTCCTCGGGGTGTGCAGTGTTAGGACAACGCGCACCCCCCCGCACACACACACACACACACACACACACACACACACACACATACACGCACACACACACAAACACACACACACACATACACGCACACACACGCAAACACACACAAACACAACTGTACGTCATACGAGAGTGAGTGTTGGACCATTGTCGTTTACTGACCAAACGAGATCATTGTAGAATAGAAAATATGATAGATGTTTTGGGTCAAGTAGTGGGATTTAATGCATTATTGTATTAGATATGTTTTTGTATATGATATGTTTGCAATAATAATCCTAATCATAATGAAAGCTAATGTGTATTAGAAACGTATACTTGTAATTACTATTTGAGTTACCTGCTTATTGGGGTTGCTGGTCTACGGTTAGAGATGTTATTACGGTAATAATGTTTAAATGTATCTGTTAAGACGCCGTTCTCCTGTCAAAATGTATTCTGTATTCTATTATCCAAGCGACTGTCGTATACATAGTTTATACGAATTTCACTGAAAATAGTACAATACCCAGGTACTATTTAGTACTTTTAGTACTTTTTTCATACTACTAATATGTAAATATGATTTCAGACACACTATTGTGTTGAAGTTAAAGGCCTAGTTTCAGGGCACTTTGAAAACCATGTTCTGTCCTTTTGGATTACTCTTTGGATATTTGCTTCAATGGAGTATTTTCGTGTGCCTACAGAATTCATGGACTTCTAAATGGACGTTTAAGTTGTTTGTATATTTCCTTCCTTTTACTGTGATTAATTGGACATTTGGTGTTTGTATTGGCATTACATTTGCATCTGAAATAAAATAGATTCAATTGAAGTTGAAGCCACAAAATCGTAACCAAAACAACAACGAAACTAACAACGTTGGGGCGTCCATTATGGATTGTAGGTTCAAGCAGGTTGTTGGGCTTGTGGAATAAATGTTAAAATAAGACACAGTTAACAGCATTAAATATCTGTGTGTGTTCTGTGGACTGAGGCGCAGTGTGATGGACTGTATGTGACGCAGACCAGTTCAGTCATGCATAAATGGCAACAATCCCCGGGGGGTATGTGTTGCCACATGTGAACAAACCCTGATTTCCAGCCTTATCTGGTGCCCATGTTGTTCAGTTAAACTGGATTTTCTTTCTTTCTTTCATTGAATTAAGCGATAATGATCATTGGAATTATAAACCTCATTTCAAACCTGAAAACCTTGAATTTCTTTGGAATATTGGTTTAATTTGATCAAATCAAAAAGCTTTTTAGCTTTTTTAGATTTCCTAAAGTTATGAAAGCAACCGGTCTGGCAATCTGTAATATGAAATCTGTCAATTTTATTATTTATTCTCATGTTTCTACTTGTTATTGAGTATATGTCGACAGCATGTTTTTAATGTCGTGTTCAGCAGCCGGGACACCGTAATAAGCTATCGGTGAGATTTAGCGGGAGTGCATCCTGGCTAAGGCAACATGACGGCTCCATGCAAGGTTGTAATTTGTTTCTCAAAAAAGCCTGGTTCCACGTCCAAGCTGATTACACGTCAGGATATGTCAGATGTTGCACCGCACTTCTTAGTAAACAGCGGCTTTACATTTATTTTATATCTTTGGCTGATGCATAAAGCGAAAATGTATTTTTAATGTATTTTGTTTGCTCACAACATTCTATTTTTGAATAATTCAGTGAATAACCCAGTTTCATTTATATGAAATAGAGGCTAATTTGATGCCTTTGTTTTGTTTCATCTTTGTGCCAAAAAACCTGAATCTAAACGGAATGAATCACAAGTTACTATGCGATGTCTCTTCTCTTATGGTTCTTATCAATACGTTTACATATGCATCTACAATGTACACAGTTGTGCGTTTGTAATTGTATTGAACATTCAGCACACACAAAAAAAAACAAAAAAACGAAGAAGCAAATCGATTTGTGCTGACTTCATTTCCATTTTGACTGGGCATGGAGGCCCCAAAGGATTCTGGGATATATGTGGTTTTTTTTCCAACTGCATTTTAGTGTGTGTCTTCAATCACTGTCTCAGGGGCCCTTGCCTCAATTGAAGCGGGGCAGTTCCCAAAGCACGCAACACTCTCCGTGATTCCAACATGATTGACTTACGGCGAGAGCCAAGCAGCCATTATCATATTCATTGCACGCGTGTGATTGGAATACGAGCGCACAGAGCTGAGCACCGCGCTGGCCCTCTGTGACGGCTAGCCAGTCTTGACTGACAACAGAAGTTACTTTGGACTTTATTCCTCTCTCTCTCTATCTAGCTCTCTCTCTGTCTCTCTCCCTCTCTCTCTCGCTCTCCATCTATCTCTCTGTCTCTCTCTCCCTCTCTCTCTCCCTCTCACTCTCTCTGTCTCTCCAGCTACTGTTTCACCGTGGAACTGTGCTCAGCGCAGACAATCCGTCTCCAGAGCCGTCCTCAACTCTGGGCAGAGGGTCGGGTGCACCGACAGAAATACCATCGGGAGACACATCAGGAAAACTGATGAATAAACTTCTCTGAGAGGAAGTGTGACGAGGAGGAGGTGGAGGAGGAGGAGGATGAATGAAGACAGACAGCAGAGTCCTGTGCTAGCTCCTTCCAAGGGGTCCTCGGACCCAAACAAACACCAATCACCTGGACCACACCGCCACCACCACCTCACCACGGCACGCTGAATCGTGTTTTGACTGCGTTACGCAGAAAACGGGTGCGGCGCTCTACGGTGGCGCCAGTTGGCTATTTTTACTTTTGATGATGAATGAGCGTCGTGGCCGGTACCTGAGAGGTCAGAGCAGAATGGTGGCGGGAGACCGGTGTTTCCGTCTCAGAGGGCTGCCAATCGAAACGGGCGCAACGTAAGATGAAGTTGTTATAATCCGCAGGCGTGTGTGTGTGTGTGTGTGTGCGCGGCGGTGCAGTCAGGCGGCCGCTCATGGGCAAAATTGTTCGCAGTGTCACCACCGGCTCTTTCCCCGACAACAGATGAACGATGAAGTAACCAGTGATATGAAAACAATATATGTATTGCACACTTCTGAGTTGATGGATAACACGGCATGGGGTTCTGACAACGTTCTAACGATTAGAAATGAAAAAGTATAGAACCATTTTCCCTTTCATTTCGTTTTTTTCCCCCCTTTGTATTCTTGAAAAACGATAATATGTTTGTCCTCTCAGACGGAAGAGACGTCTGAGCACCCTGACTGTGTGCGTGAATGCGTGCAATGCCAACATCACCTCAGTGGCCCGATCTTGTAGAATTGCTCTCTACAACATGGATTGTAGGATCCGGCCCTTCCTCACACGAGAAGCAGTGCAGATCTTGGTCCAAGCGCTCGTCATCACCCTGCAACTCTCTCCTGGCTGGACTCCCGCAATCAAACCTTTGCAGCGTATCCAGCACGCCGTAGCACGCCTCATGTTCAACCTAGCAAAGTTCTCCTATTTGACCCCCCCCTCTTCCACGACCTCCACTGACTCCCTGTAATCCCTCCCAGCAGATTCAAGACATTGGTATTGGTCCACAGCTCAAGACCCACCTGTTCAGAGTTCACCTGGACTCTGCATGGCTTCCCTCCTTACCCCCACCACCTTTCCTCCATGACACACTCCAACCCTTACCCTAACCAGGGGTCGACCCCCATGTCCTCTAGGATCCCGAGCACTCACTTGTATAACCGTACGTCCCGGCATGTAAAATAGTACTAAGCATTGTGTAGCATCTTATCCGAGCTATCTTGTTGTTTATCAGCATGCGGTCAACCGAGCAATTATGAGCACTTCAAATTTCATTAAATGTACTTATTGTAAGTCGTTTTGGACAAAAGCATCTGCCAAATACCCTAATTGTAAATTCTAATTGTAAATGCAAATGTGTGTGTGTGGAAGCGTTACTATGTTTTGTCCAATGATGAACGTCTAACAGAACACAGATCTTCAATATGAAAAAGTACACAGTGGCTCAGCCACTCCATGAGTGCATGGCTCAATCCGCTGGTTTGTTTAAATGTCTGCGTCTGTGCTTCCAGCAGCAGAAGCTAGGGCCCTGGCTCCCTGCACCCGGGGGCACGGTTAGTAGACCCCCGCCGAGAACTGCTAACGGAACACATCTGAGCTTTGAGGGATATTGAGTGTGTTTGTGTGTGTGCGTGTGTTCATGTGTGTGTGAGAGAGTGCATGGGTGATTGTGTGTGGATTTAGCTGTGTGTGTGTGTGTGCGCGTGCATTTATATTTCTGTTTGTGTGTGCATGTGCCTGTGTACTTTGTACGTGACTGCATCAATACATAGATACATACATACTGCGGCAGTCGGCCACTGAGGAGCATAGGAGGAGAGCTTTGTGGTGGACGTGGTTGTGCTGGAAGTGGGAGAGGAAGAAGGAACGGACGTGGGAGAGAAAGAGGAGGAGGAGAAGGAGGAAGAGTGGAGACCAAGACGCTGTGTGTGAGTTCAATAGAAGGAAAATAAGTGGCTGTGTGCCTTGACCTTTTGCCTGTCTGAGAACCCGTTTTGTGGATGACCCTTGCCTGCCTGACTACCCTCCCGCCTGCCTTGCCCTGGACCGTATGAGACTACTTCCCGGTGTGATAACCGCCCTGCTTATGGACTACGACGACTCTCTTGGATTACGGACTCGGTACTGATAGTAATATTATATTTCCCTCCCCATTACAGTCAATAAAATACATATTTTCTATAAATACTGGTGTGGACCTTTGAATTATTGTTTTCAGTCCTGTGCACACTCATCACAACCCCAGAGTGTGTCACAATACATACATACACATGCATACATACATGCATGCGTGTGTGTATGGGTATGCCTGTGTAATGCATACGTGTGTGTGTGTGTGTAAGCCTATATATATATATGTGTGTGTGTGTAACCCCGGAAACCTTTTGCAATTTCCCCTAAAAAGCCAGTTCTCCTAATTGTAGCGTGGTCACACTGTGGGAGACAATTTCGCGGCACAGAGGAGGCTGTGTCGCCCTTTAACCCCCGAGGAGGAGTAGGAGGAGGAAGGACTATTTACGGATGACATTTCAGATCACAGTGAGTCTGCCTCAGTGAAGCGTGGTTGGAAGCAAATCCGTGCGCGTGCTGATTTGCGTGTCACACAGTCGGCGTCGTGGAGATAATGTCGTCACTTGTGCTTGTTTTTTATCAGTGTTTTTTCATCAGCGTCCCAGATAATACGCTGGCCTCCCGCGGACGAACGCACACGAGATCACATTATTCACATCACAACACGATGTGATGGAAAAATGTCTATCTGTCTGGGGCTAATGGTGCGTCATGTGTTCTGGTCTGGGAATATTTGGGCGGAAAGTCGTGTTCTTTGTTGTGCTGGTGGTGTGGTGGTTGTTTGGGCAGACTGCCCACAAGGCATGTCAAGCTATAATAATCCCATTTGTATTATGTGTGGGGACCCTAGTGTAGTGGGGGCCCAGCACCGTAGATAGTCCCCGCACTGTGGCGTACAATCTGGTTCAAATCTGTCTATTTTAAAATTGCAAGGAGAAAAACACACTTGGGCTCTTAAAAGCCTGCTTTGCATGTGTGTGTGTAAATGAGGATATTCTCCTTTAAAAAATGAATGTGATATGATACCTCAAATGTTCTTTGAACAAAAAAATAAAAGAACAAGCTTAGCTTTATTGCTGACAAGCAAAAGTGCAGATGGGCGTATATTCTAACATAATTGTTACTGCCTCGCCGACATTAGCGGTTAAAATGAGCACAGTGGTTGAACTGCCATGAAAGGCAGAAACATTTTCACTCCGCTCCTTTAAATTGAGGCAAAGCACATTCGTCCTTTTAAGAGCGAGAGCAGACGCACGCCATCACCAGCCACACGCTTTTATTCGCCGAGGATGGGCCCTATGTCTTTACATACTAATAACATGGGTGTTACCAGAGAACGCTCGACGACGATGGAGATAATGATGAAGTCACTGACGCACACAGCACCGCTCCAGCTCCACAAACAAACGCTTCATCATGAGAACAAAGAGTCTTTAAAAACACACTGTGTGTTTCGGTCCAGAGAGCAGATTGCTCACGCGACGACGTGTAAGCGGCTTTTGTAAATACTAATGTTAGCCTGGCATAAGAAAAAGAGGGAAACGTCTCAATTGTACCATGTGGCTTTTTGAGTTAAATTGATTATGAGGATCTCTCTTTCGCACGCGGACAGATGGACGGTATCTGCTGGTGTTCCAACACACCTGTTCTGGTTTACAGAGTACCATGCGAGGACGATTCACCAGCGCTCCATTAACGCCGACGCTGGCGCCATTAACTCCTCCTCATTGGTGCTAGCGGTTTCGCAGCTTCAGCGGTAGCCGGTTTACATCAGAGACATAGTTTTGAGTTATAAAAGCAGGTTTCCTTTACCCTTCAAAACTGCTTCCCCACCACCGCCACCACCGCCACCTCCTTGAAGCTTCCTGTTGTTTTGTGTGTGTGTTTAGCACACGGGTGCAAGCTGGCGTTCCCGTCGATAGACCAAACAAGGCAGGGGCGGATCAATGCCAGAGGAAGGCTTTCAATTCAATGCTAATCAGCTAATTCATTTGGCTCAATATAGTATCCTAAACCTCCAATCAGAGGCAGATGCTACTCAAAGGCCTAATGGACCCACAAAGGTCATTTTCTCCTGAGCTCAGACTTTGTGGGGAGAGGGGAGAGGGGGGGGGGGGGGTGATTGGGAAGGGCTTTATGCAATCAGTGTTGCTGATTGCTGAAAACTGTTTGTTGTTCAGATTGAATTATTCCCGTCAGAAGAGGCTTTCCTCTTTTGGAATAATGACCCAAACACTGTAGCAGCAGGGGGTTCCCTGAACAGAAGGGCTGAGATGAAGAGACGCGAACATTACTCACTTCATGTTTCTCATGGACTTGTCTGAAGCTGAAATTTGTTGTATGCACACCGATTTCTTTATCTTTTATATTTCTCTGTACATTTGTTGTTTACTTTAGACAATGTTTTGTGTTACGTTACTGGAAAAGGTGTGCAGTATATAAGTTCTATATTTTACATCATGCATAACATTTACAAATATACGCATTACAATCATACTAACAACGAAGAGCTATTTCACGATTTGGGAGTCTGTTGGTGAAGGACTCAACATACAGAGGACTAATGTTGGACTCTATCCTTTACCTTTCATCTGAGAGCGTCAATGTGTGGTGTCGGAAGACATGAACGAATGGAGTAAGTTGCCTATGCTCACTATTAAAGGTACTGTAAGTAAGAATCAGTGCATTCTGAGCTCCGTGGGTTGAGACAATAACAATCAGAAACTAATGTTAGTTCTAATCATAATTAAACCTTGTTCACATTTTAAAAAGCTATGAAATATATATATTTTTTTATTATCCGCGCTTACATGTCACTTTGTTCCTTTTTCCCGCGAAATCCGACCCGACTCAAATATAAGAGAAATCAGCCCAAAAGCTGTTCTACCAACAGAGAGAGTCGGGGAAGCTCTCATGTTTTAACTTTAACCACAACCTGCTACAACCTGCTAGAACTAACATTAGTTTCTGATTGTTATTGTCTCAAACCACGGAGCTCAGAATGCACTGATTCTTACTCATAGCACCTTTAAGGTTTGGGTGGGAGGGTTCAACTGATATCGACACAGCTCAACTCACAGTACAAGGAGACCGGTATATTTGTATGAGTTGTATTCATGCCACAGCAAAATACATTAGAAAAAGAAAAGAATACCATTCCATACATGTTGCGTGAAAGATTTGAGTGACGGTTGATTAGCGTTTCCCACTCCTGCCGTTGCTGCACTGGCAGCCTCTCGATGCCTGAGGTTGTCGTTTTATCAGAAGCCTCCGGATGATTGCGCCTCACATCTCTCTTCATGCATTTCACATCCACTCACACACAGGCTGAGTGATGACCCGACTGTCAGACGCATAATCAAATCATTCTTCCCTCCGTGTAGAATAAAATATGGATATTGTGAGCAGCCCCGGGCTGGAGTTATGCGGTACAGCAAGGGAGAGAGCTTTACTGACCCATAAACAAACATCCGATTTGGATCAATAAGCCCGAGTGGCGAACTCGGACTTAAGATACCGGCCAATAAGTCAGTCTCAGAAAGGGGTTAGTGGGGGGGGGGGGGGGCTGGGGGCTATTCCCTCATTAAATTATAAAGGATCCACGAACCGTGAAACACCAACGCTGAAGGATCCACGGCGTGGCTAAAAATAGAGAGGCCCTAAACAAAGGCGGTCTCTCTCTCTCTTGCTCTCTGTGGTCCGCATTGTTACTCACTTAAGAATCCTTTTAGCTCTCTCTCAGCAAGCACATCCCCCAACTGGAGACCCCTCTGGGGGGGGGTGTTGAGGCGGAAGTGTGCCAACCAGGCCTCGCCAATCTGTCCGGTGCTGCTGTAGTGTCGTTGGCGTCGATGGGGGCCGCTTACACCCGCACGGCTGTTCTTATCTATCTAGACCGATCTAGACCGCCCTTCTGCCGCAGGTAGACCACCAGGAGCATCTCGTAACTCAAATTTAAATTGCAAATCCGCTTAAAGCGCATAAGTCAAGGGAGTGCTCCCCGCTAAAATGCAAGCTGTGTTGCGTCTGGAAGTTTAAAAAAAAATAATAGACCTTGCACTTAAACGGATTACATTTTCATGCGGCCAAAAAAAGAAAGAAAAAAGAATCATCGTGAAACGCTGTCGCCATCACATCGCCCCCAACAAAAGGGGGGTTGTCAGTACAGCAATAAGGGCCTTTTTAATTTAATCACAATACATTGTCTTTTATGTCGCGGGATGCGTAATTACAAGTGCGATGCTCCCGGCGCGTTGTTTCATATATTATGATTTGTGAAACTAATCGCGGGGAAAGGAAGACCTGTTTCCACACCGGTGGACTTCTCAGGGCCTGCGGTATAAATATGAACCATCTGTGGGACCATCTGCATCGGGGTGCTGCATCATGCAACAAGGCCAGGAGACCAGAGCACACACACACACACACACACAGGCTGCCTTCCACCCTCCCCTAGCCACTACCCACCAGCGCGCCACGGCTGACCCAGGGACTGACAAATCATCACACGTCCCCGCGTTCAACCTCCCCTGTAACTTGCGCGCGTGTGTGTGTGTGTGTTTGTGTGTGTTTGTGTGTCCACGCATCTGCATCTGAAACTGCGTACCACGCGCTGCAGTGTGTACTGTTTGCTGGCGTGCTATTAGTGTGCCACACAAAAGGTATGCATGTTTTTTTGATTTTTTTGCTGATGACAGGCGACCAAGTTGTTTCCAAACAGTGCGATATGTTGATGTCTATGATTGCGATAATAATTGTAACTATATGTATTATAAACATGCTTTAAATTACTATTGGTTTGCCTTTTCATTGGGATTGCTGGTCTGGGGTTTGGGAGGTTATGAATGATATTTGGTTAAGACGGTCGTCCCGTCGAAATGCATTGTGGGATATTTGAGTGACCGAGCGACTGTGTCCATATGCACGCCACACATTTTGCCGCAAATAGTGGGAGATACTACATAGTACCTTCACCTACTGCACAGTATGCTTGTGTGGAGATTCAGGCTGAGCCACACCATGCTACACTGCCTGGCTACTGAAGTAGCGCTGTGGCTTTTTAAAGAGACAACTAGCAAAAGGCACTTTGTCGACCGCTAACGCTAACTCCCTTAACCGCCAGCTCAGGTTTTTGCTTGTGGCTAAAACGGTTCTGATTGGATGGCTGGGGGAATGTGCTAAGGGATATGGTTTTTTCCGTTTTTGTCAGCTTTTTTTTTTGCTGAAGATTGTGGCCCAATGAAAGGTATATTTGTGCGAGTGATTTCCGAGTACGGTGGAGGATTCCATTTATTTTGGCAGCGGTGTTGACCACTATTTGCCAGGAGGGGCTGCGAGCACCGTGCTATATTATATTGCAGTTTAATTTCATAAATTCATTCAAATGTACAAATGAGTTCTGTGACACCGTCACCTTTATGGATATTCAGATGGAATTACGGAGAGAAGCGGAACAAAATGAGAAAAGAGGCCCCGGGAATTACAATAAACTCAGAACTAGGAGAATAAGGGAATAATCAACACACATCCCTCTGTCCCCAGTGAGTGCTGCAACGCTGGGGGAACGCTTCGCATGTGCAATTTTTATTAGTGTGATTCATCTATTTCGCTCACTACATGCAGTGCATGTCTGAATAGGTGTGTGCTTCTGAATATTAAATGTATGTGTGTGTGTGTGTGTGTGTGTGTGTGTGTGTGTGTGTGTGTGTGTGTGTGTGTGTGTGTGTGTGTGTGTGTGTGTGTGTGTGTGTGTGTGTGTGTGTGTGTGTGTGTGTGTGTGTGTGTGTGTGTGAGTGCTTGTGTGTGCCATTGTTTCAAGCCATCTAATTATTAGAAGGAAAGGAAATCAACTCATAACTAGTTTCCATGTCCCTTGCGAGCGCTGAAATGGTTTTAAAGGCCTGTTTGCATGCGCACATGTGTGTGCTTCAGTCTGTGTCCCCCGCTGCCCTGCATGTCTGAGTAGTTGCGTGTGCATGTTACATTTCTCTTTCATGTGTTTGTGCGTGCATGTGTGTTTGTGTGCATGTGTGTGTGTGTGTGTGTGTGTGTGTGTGTATGTGTCTGCATGCATGTGTGTGGGTGTGCATGAATATGTCTGTGTGTGTGTGTGTGTGTGTGTGTGTGTGTGTGTGTGTGTGTGTGTGTGTGTGTGTGTGTGTGTGTGTGTGTGTGCGTGTGTGTGTGCCTGTGTGGGTGTGAGGCATTGTTTCAAGCCATCTACGGAAAGGGATGGGGTGCTGGTTCTGAAGAGGCTACTTGACTATAGATGGGGAGAGAGGAGAGAGAGAGAGAGAGAGAGAGAGAGATAAAGACAGAGAGAGCGAGGAAGAGAGAGAGAGAGAGATGGAGAGATAGAGAGACACCACTGGAGGGTTTTCGACCAGCGATGAGCCCCTCAAGCCCCTGTGTGTTTTCTGGAGATTGTTGAGACAGAGAGGAGGGGATTAATCTGTCTCAAGGTCTAAAGAGCAGCCATCAGCAGCCTGCCGGCAGCTCCCCTCCTCACCGCCTGTTTACCTAACAACCTGTTTACCTGACCCGCTGCATGCATCGCTTACCATATTGGCCTCTAAACCCTATCACAACCCGGGCCAATGTAACAAAAATATTACAAAATTAATTGGTTGCCAAAAGCAATGCAGGAGGAAAAAGGCGTAGCCGGTGGATACATAAAAAGCAAGATTTACTCTGAATATAATTATTGATTTGTCCTATTGTCTGATTCCACCGAAATCTATCACCGATTTATTTAATTTAAATTCAATGAACTGATAGTAAAAACACCAATGGATCCTGTTGACTGAAAGTTTAGGTAATGCATCTTATGACTTATTTCCATGTTTAATGTTCGCCAGTGGTACCAGCTCCACGTGTTGAGCAGGGAGGTGTCCGTGTGATGGAATGCCACCGAGGACTTCAGACTGTAGAGATCTCCATCCTTCAGCAGCCAGCAGCATCCTCCTGCTCCGTGTGTGTGTGTCTGTGTGTGTGTGTGTGTGTGTGTGCAGCGGGAGGAGAGGCGGAGAGGAGGAGAGGAGGAGGAGGAGGAGGAGACTCTCTCTCGGCACGGCAGCGTTTGAGGCAGACGAGCCACACACACAAACACACACACACACACACACGTACAGGTCGTACGTCCCACGGCAGACGCAGCAGAGGAACTTTGATTTGGCGCCAAGCGGCGGTGGTGGTGGTGGTGGTGGTGGTGCGGGCTGCGGACCCGCCGCGTCGCTCCTTCCCCGTCACGAAGGCTTAGTTGTGTGGCGCGGTGTCTACGATAGGGATGCCCTTGGCTTGGACACGTTTACCTTTTCACCGTTTCTCCCTGCTCCTCGATCTGGCTGTGTGTGTCTGACTTCACTCCGGTCAGTGAGTGTGTGAGTGTGTGAGAAGGTGTGAAGGTGGTCGTGTGTCCAGGTGGGCTGCAGGGGGGCTTCCAGCGGTGCGCGGAGCCGTGATGTCTGCGATACTCCCGCCTTTGTTTCTGGGTGAGTTCCCTTCTGCTCCTCTTATTATTCTTGATTCTCTATCATTCTCGGGTCTATTGGTGATCAATGACAATGCCGTGAAGGCGTGTATTGCCTTGACATGTGTGCATGAGAGACAATTCGTGGATTATTGTTTTTGTTGTATTGTTGTCCACCGGGGTTGTAATATCAGGATCGCGTCAGCATGTGGTGATGGCATGTGTGTGTGTGTGTGTAACGTGGACTTTTCTGCATAACGCGATGGCACTAAGCCTTGCCCAATACCATTGCATTTTTGGCGCATATGAAAAATCGATCAAAAGGATGATGTTGCACAAAGACCCCCCAAAATAAAAGTTGACTTATTGTCAAATACTAGACGCCCCTCCCTTGGTAGCGGCAGTGCACACACATCATGCAATGTGCATGCATTGTTACACTCTCTTCACAGACAGGCCTACGGGAGGGTTGTAAGAATGGGCTTTGCATCTTATTCTTCTTTCTTTCTTTTTTTTTAACCCTAAAAGTACAAATACGAGAGTGTGGGCAGGTTACACCCAAATGAGTTCATTAACGTGTAAGTGACAACCCCCAACCTGCATGGTTCAGACCATGGTGTCAGTGGAGGTGGGTTTGGGTGATTGTAACTCATCTTTTGCGTTGATAAGATAAGATAAGATAGAACTTTATTAATCCCGAAGGAAATTCTTGAAATAGTGAACTATTGAATAGTGCGGCTGTATTTTAGCAATGCATTCTACTGGACCCCAAATAGTCCTAACTGCCTG
>PIJE02000016.1:951367-986367 GCA_002895965.2 Coryphaenoides rupestris
CTTTCCTCCTGGAGCGAGGTGGTGGTTCGAGGACACAAGAGAGACTCAGGCCCAGATGGGGCTGTCCCACTGCCTCGCCTGAGTCTCTCCAACCAATACGCGGCTCTGTCCGCCGACACTCCTGCCCCACCAGCTGATGATCATGCAGTTCCAGCGCGCCCTGACCCGGATCCACCGCGAACGGCGCCCGCAGATGCAGCGCCCGCAGACGCCGCTATACTCCCGTCGGTGGTGGCAAACAGCGGGACTTATAACTGGGACTAGAAAACGAGACAGCATCACACCTGTACTGGCATCCCTGCACTGGCTACCCATCAAGTACAGGATTGATTTTAAAGTTCTACTGTTTGTTTTTAAAGCTCTACATGGCCTGGCACCCCAGTACATCTCCGAACTCATTCACCCACTCTCCAATCCCAGGACACTCAGATCCTCTGACCTGCTCCTCCTGTCAGTGCCGTGGTCGAGGTTAAGGGCTCTGGGCGACCGCGCTTTCTCAGTTGCTGCCCCAAAGCTCTGGAACACCATACCATACTCAATCAAATGTTCCCCGTCCATTGAACTCTTCAAAAACAAACTTAAGACACATATGTTCAGCCTGGCATTTGAATGTCTGTGAAGTTTTCCTGACTATTTTATCTATTTGGTTTAACGTATATGATTTTATTGCCTTTGTTCTTATTTTTAACTGCTTTTATGTTTCACTGTACAGCACTTTGGTCATCCTGTGGTTGTTTTAAATGTGCTATATAAATATACTTGATTTGATTTGATACTCTATTTATTGTTTATTTCATTGCATATGTGAATGCATGTTTATTTGTTGTTCTAAAGTGATTTGATTCAGTTTCATACTCAGTAATACTCTGTTAAAATTCAAAGTCACTTCCACGAGGCATGCATGAAGATGCATGAAGGTGTTCATACAAACACACATAGGGGGTAATTGGTATGATAAGCATACGTGTTTATCCTACCAGTTACCGTGTATATTATGCCATGATTAAATTCTGTCTTGAAAGATCCTCTTTTCATTATGTTACCCTTTTGGGACCTCTGCATACCAAAGACCTCAGCAGAAATTAAATTCCAAAAGGTCACTTAATTAACACGGTGCCACTGTAATTTATGGCAAATTGCGCGTATTACGACATTAGCAAGTTAATTCTAGGTTGGTAATCCGGGTTCAAAACCTTGAGAGGGAGGATTTACGCACTATTTCCCATCGTAAACAGCCATGAAAGTCAATGGAGCAAGGGCAGGGCAATTATAGCATTTTCTCCCAAAAAAGGAATGAAGCATTTTGCCTCTAGTGAGCATGAGCATTTTAATGAAGGTCTGTGATTGTTGATGCAGACAGTAGGGAGGCCAGAGGGCAAACGCAACACTGAGATAAACACGGATTCTGTCAGCGAGGCGAGAGCGAAGCATTGTCTTCCATCGATTCACCCGCCATCCAAGTTCTGCCTCGATATGAGTTCACCGCCGCTATCGACGACGACGGGATGGGGAACTCCATCTATCAACGATGTGCTCAGCGCTGCTCAGTGAGTTGTGAGCTAGGTTGCTATCGTTTCTAGATCAACCCCCGCGCTCTGTTTTGGTCCGTTCATGCGTTCCGTGTCTTAGTGGGAACTGGCAGCATGGAAAGACGCCTTGGCATGCTTGTCTTCTTTGTAAAAAAACCCGCTTTTGATCTACGCTCCGTCTCAGCAACCAGATATATATCTCTGTTTTCTCTGCTGTCCCCATGTGCATTCAAAGAAATACCCAGCATAGAACCAAACAGCTTCAAAACAAAATAAATCACACACTATCACTATCACACTACTCATTTGTATACATCAATGACACAAAGGAATAGAAGGTAAACTGTGGATAAATCCTGCGTGGCCAAACACCAAGACAATAGGATTGTTCATTGGTTTTTGCCACAACCTCTGTCCTGATGGAGGACTGTAATGTATCTCATCTAAAGTGCGGCTTGGCCTATCACCTGGACCCTCAACATGCCCCTAAGTCAAGGTTTATGACCATATAACAGGCGGGGGTACCAACCACAGCTAGCCATGCTCAAGCGTATTAAAAACCTGACGTCAAGGTCACGTTGTTGGCAATTTCTTAAGGATCCCTCAAAGGTCCAGTGAAGGGAGCTTACCTGCTGTCAGTCCTTCTCATTCCATGTGGTCCCACAACACAGAGTGGGATTATTGACGATATCACGTCGGAAAAAACTACCTTGGATTGTCAAAAGACACAATTTATCTTAAAATTGGGAATCGGCGAGGGAATGAGGCTCACAGCCGGACTGTGGATAAAAAGAAATGATCCTCATAAATCTTGTGCAAAAGAAATTCTAACATGATGCGCCCCCCCCCCCCCCCCCCAATAAAAAATGGTACCAATGAGAATCAAATAGATTTTATTTGTCCTCCATGACTCTACAACTGTGATCAAATTCCCTCCATTGATTACAGATGAACAAGAGCAAGTTGCAGTGCATCATGGGTAGTGCCTTCCGGACGACAACAGACGACACGTTAGCACGTGACTTCCAGCTCCTGTTTCATTTTTCGGTTGTTGTTGAGGGGTTTTTTTCTTCGCTATTGAAAGCTGACTGAATGACCAGGAGCAAATGTTCCACGTCGCTCTACTTAGACACCCGCTGTTCCTTTCAATTTGAAACAGTCAATTAGCCCACCGGAGCAGGACACTGCATTAGGTGTTTTCAACTCGCACACGCTCCGTTCTCCCACTCCATTCTCCCACTCCATTCTCCCACTCCATTCTCCCACTCCATTTCCTTCCTTCCCTTTGCCAGTCCTCCTGCCCCGCCCCCTCCCCTGCCCTCCCCCCCAAGCCACCCCTTCTCCCTGCAGCGCCAGTGCCTTTAATCAGCGGAGGCCCTCATGCACCGCACACATTCATCTTCTGCACACGTTTGGTGCCGTGCTAGCCTGCAAAGATCTCAAGATGGATGGTGTTGGGGGGGGGGGGGAGTCGGAGGGAGGGTGGCCTTTTGGGGGCCATTGATTAGAGAGTGGCCAGAGATGGCGTGATGGGGGTGGGTGGGGGTGGGTGCTCACCTGTGCATGGTGGCGCTCTGCCTGAGAACGTCTGATGGGAGCTTGGCCAGTAGTCCGAAACTGGGTCTTCCCAATAGGTAGGGTTTCCTGTTGGGGGAATTGGAGTTTGGAGTGCACAAAAGCACATTCCTTGTTTGCAAAAACTAAGGCTGTTTCTGATTGTGATTCTGAGGGGAATTGGAGTTTCGGAGAAGAAAAAGAAAAACACACATTGTCCTTTCGGAAAGTTTTTGTGAACTGCTCAAAGAGAGGATAAGCAGAACTAGAAGGTCATGTGTACGCTCCAGGACTACATATTGTGTAGTTTGTCCTGTCCTTCACATCCCTTTTATAGGCCTTCATTCCTTTGCCGTTTGCTGCAGCTCTTTGTATTGCTGTTAAGAAGTGCAGTAGAAAAGCGCCAATAATCGTATCCAGACCTGTTCTCTCACCGTGACGGTTTTCTTTTCTACTTTTCGACGGTAGATTAATTACTGGCCAGACGTCGCTGACCTAACGTTTCACTGTTGGCACCGCCCACCGTGGATGAGCAGGAAGGTAAACTCGATATCGCCGCCGCCGCCGCCGGCCGCCCGCAATTCAGGGTTCCCGGCGCCACTGTTTGCACTGCGGCGCGCGGCGTGTTGTCACAACAGCAGAGCTCTGGAAGTAGCCTAGCGGTGGAGAACTCTGTGGAAAGAGGAGGGTAATAATAACAACAATACAGGAGGCACTGCAGCCCACAGTGTTCAGGAGATTTGGTCAAGGTGAGAGTTGAGTCCTGAAAAATGATTCCTCCCCCCCCCCTCTCTACTCCCGCCACCTCCCCCCTCTCTCGCTCTCTCACTTATCTCCCTCTCTCTCTCTCTCTCTCTCTCTCTCTCTCTCTCTCTCTCTCTCTCTCTCTCTCTCTCTCTCTCTCTCCCCCTGCAAAGTGGTTGAGAGCAGATGGCGCCACCACCTTTGTTTTTTACGAGTCGTTAGACTTGACTTGTTGATGAAACGGAGCCGTCCCGCTGTACCGGCCATGCAGATGTGTGCAGCTCGGCATAGTAGTTCATGCTAACGCCGTGTTTTCAGCAGTGCCGGTGCAGTACTGTAAACGACACAAAGAAAAACCGATGGGCTACTTGGACTTGTTTTAAATTTGCAAGGTTTGTCAATCACATTTAAAACACCACGGGACACTCACACCACTGTGCACAAGTGAGTTAGTTACGGCAAACTGGTGCTTGATGCTGGCCAACGGCCACTGCTTAAACCCAGTGGTTTCTCAACTCAAGTCACACCAAAGGGCTAGCCCAGAATCTCAAGGCACACCTGTATTTATATCCATGCAAATAGCCACTTACCACTCTGTAAAACATTTATTTTTATTTACTAATGCCACATACAATTTGATACTATATACTCATGAAATATTTATTCACAAAATAATTTAAGTATTCATTTGTAAAATGTAAAATAGAATTTGGGATATTGGGAAAACAACATGACAAAGTACTCATATAGTAAATAAAAAATGTATGAATAACTTCTATAGTATACTGTATATTGCAATTGTATTATGTGTGGTTGACACAAAATCCCAGGGCACACCAGGACTTGCCTCACGGCACACAGCTGCTGTAACCTATACTGCGGAGAAGCAACGCAATGCATGGAGCCTCTGGCCTGCTGGGGTCCTTGATGATTCCTACCAGATGCTCCAACAGCCTCCCCCATTGGTCCACCGCCATTCCTCTCAGATCCTCTTCCTTCCCTGGCTCCTCACTCTGCGCCGTCTAGCCTGGCCCATCCCGTTGTCTGTCACGGTGAACTCCAGACTAATAAAGTTGTAATTTCGAGACGTGATTCAAGGTTCACGACCGTCGCCTGGCGTGTTCTGGCATGATGGTCCAAACTGTCACACTCGGTACAGCGTGCGTTAAGTTATGGGTGACGGATGGGAGTTCACCACAAGATTTTCCCTCATAGGTTTATAGAAGTAAACTGGCTTTTTTAGGACTCCATAAAGGCTCTCTAGCACACTCGGTGGTGGACCGTCTATTTTAAAATATTACATTGGAGTTATGGAATTTTTCTGCGGCAGATGCATTTCTTTTATGTTTGGTTGTCTTTTATTTCACTCCAAGTTGGGGAAATCAAGAGCGTTAGCATTTGGCTAGAGGAGGGGGAGGAGGACGAGGAGCATACAGCAGCGTTGGCAAATTTGAGCTCTTAAAATAATTAAAGCTGGCACAATGACTCTGCTCTCTCGACAGGTCCAAGTTAAATGAGAGGGATATAGAAATAAATAAATAAGCGGAAAGCACTGCAACAGGAATTACCATCAGCCAACTGTAAGCCGCGTTGTACTGCGGCAACACTAACACTAATAGAGGTTAGACCATGGAACGGGTCGATAAAACCAGAATCAAAAAGATAATTGTGTAAGTAAAGATAGATAGAGCCCCCCCCCCCCGCCTCTTTGCTGTGAAAAACAAACATTTTCCCATTTAGTTGGAGGGAGACGCTGTTACTCTATTAACCTTTCTTCTTGGTTGCGCTGTTTGACATTGAACAATGTGGAAGAGGCCTCTGCCTCGCTGGCCCGTTTACTAATGAGGCAAATTAAACGTATCCTGCCTCGGCTTGAGCCAGCCGCAGCACGGTCACTCAGCTGCTGCCTCAGCAAACACCCAGCATCTTAACCCACGCTCTCTCTCTCTCTCTCTCTCTCTCTCTCTCTCTCTCTCTCTCTCTCTCTCTCTCTCTCTCTCTCTCTCTCTCTCTCTCTCTCTCTCTCTCTCTCTCTGTTCTCTCTCTCTCTCTCTCTCTCTCTCTCTCTCTCCATCTCTCACTCTCTCTGTATTGCCCATCTTTCTCTCCCTCGCTCTGCTCTGAAGTTGTGGTTGAAGCCTCCTCATTAACGATGTGACCTCATAGAATTGCTTTAAAAAAAAAGAAGAAGTGTGGTTCAGATCATGTCACACGTGTGGTTCAGATCATATCCATAGAGTAGTGGGGGGACACCCTCCATGGATTTTGGAGAACCTTTTTTTTTTTGTCCTCCCATTCCTGCTTGGTATCCCGTCAACCATCCACCCCCCCCATGACACTGTCTGTTAGCAGTAGCCCGCAGTGGTTAGCGGGGGGGAAAAAAAAGGGCCCAACCTGGCCAGGGAGATGGGAGACAGCGCTCCATGCTGCATGCCCAGGTACTGAGAGCCTGCCGGGGGAGCGGGGTGAAGCCTGCGAGCGGGCAGGATGGCGGAGGACGCCGCCTATTGACTGTGAACTCTGTAAAGCTTGTTCAGAACACTCCGGGGATGGTCTTGGCCACGCCCTCCATAAGCTCTCCCTTGTCCGTCTGTCTATCTGTCCGTCTCGTCGGCTTGACCCCCGTTGCCCGAGGACTGTTTGTTATTCACGCTGTAGCTCGTGGTTCCTGGGGAGCAGGCGGGCTTGCAGACGCAGACGCAGACGCACAGCTGCAGGAGGCTGCGGTCGTCCCAGCAGCTAGGTATCCGTTCTTCCACTCTTCTGCTTCTTCTTCTGCGTGTGGATGTGAGGATGTAGGGCTGCTCAGGGTCCCCCGAGACCCCCCCCCCCCCACCCACTCTGACAAACACACGGCCCTGCCTCGCTTTCCCCCTTCCTCCTGATTACCGCAGAGCGAATCCACTGTGTGTCTGCGTGTGTGTGTGTGTGTTGCATGCATTTCTGTCTTGTTGTGCCTGCACGGGTAATAAACAAGTAACACGTGATTCTATAATTTACGCTGTGCTTTCCAAGATGGCACTTCTCTGTGTTTATTTACGATTGCATCGGTGGAATATTTTGCACGTGTGTGTGTGTGTGTGTGTGTGCGTACATCCTTGCACCTGCACACATGTGTACGCGCACACACATATTGCCACGGAGATGCTTCATGCACCACAGAAAATTGCCTCAAGCAAGCTGGAGTGTTTATTCATTTCCAGGCTAATGTTGATTGTTTAGAATGCAGCCATATTTTGCATCTATTAACACAAATAACAACACACACACACACACACACACACACACACACACACACACACACACACCCCACCCGGCCCAATTAAATTAGAGTGACAGCAATTAGCATGTTTCTCCCCTCTTAGCCTGATGAGGGGCTGCTGTGAGTAAGCAGTGCTGCGTCACCGCGGCGGGGAGAGGGAGGCCTGAGCTAACGTGTTTAAGGGGATGCACAATCCTAACGAGAGATAACGGCGAGGCTTAGCGGCTGCTCCGTGGCGGATTAGGGGACGTGGCTGCCTGTCTCCAAGCTCGGGCTTAACCATCATACTCCCTTTTTCTTTTTTCTTTATTTATTTATTTATTTATTTATTTCTAGGTCTACGCTTCCTCTATCGTCTCTCTCCTCCATCTACACCCCCCACCCCCTTCCACCCCAACCCATCCACCCATCCACCGCCGGCCCCTGCCCGGTAATGAATTGCCTGCGTTTCCTGACACAAGGCATGAAAGAGAACAACTCACTCGGCAAAAGGGGGGAGGAATGGAGACGGCTTCTCATTAGCCGCGGAACGCCGACCCTGGCCGGCCGGGGAGCTGGAGATGTCCGGCCCGATTTCCCCGAAATCAATCTCACCCTTCTGAGGGTTCCGGGGGGACTGGGAGCCGCGCTGGCTGTTTGTGCGTTTTATACTCTTGTACGCGGATCGCACTCCTTCCACCGGCCGTCCACATTGGTACCGTCGTTGCCTCCGGGGGTGTATTTCACTGTATGACGATGATTGAAGCCCAAAACGTGGCCTCTTGTATGGATTTGTGTGCAATTTTTGACATACGTCTTGGATGTATGGACAGTACTTTTTGTATTTTGCTGTGCAAACAAATTAAATATCCAAAGTGCTACGGTTGTTTTAATCGTTGTTGGACTACACGGTTAACAACATTATGGGGACTGCTGCACGACGACACCCCCCCCTCTGATCTGGCGGGGGGGACACCCCCAGCAGTAGCGTACAGACGCCTCGCAAATGGTGTTTGTATTCTAGTGTTCCCTCCCCAAGCCCAGGCAGGGTGGACCGTCGAGCCTGGAGGTTTTTTTTGTGCCAGGGAACTTTGTGCATTCTTGCGTATCTGTGTCACTGCCTAAGTAAGCCTGACTAAGTCTGCTACCCCGGCAGGACCTGTATGTAAGTAAGCAACGGCTACGAGTCCCTGTGCAGCCGCGAGACCACCACAAGCTTAGGACCCCCTTTGCCTCCCGGTTAAAGATGCACTGCGGCTAGCTTTATGGGTTTTGTTTCTTTTTCCTTTCCGTCTGAAGTTGCGTCAATAGCCTTGTCACCGGGGCGCTGTGCGCTCAAGTGTGCGCGGCGAGGCCTTTTAATTGACGTTCTAGTTAACACCGTTTTGTACTTTGGCTGGAGATGCTACTGCAAGGTCTCCTGGGAAATCATCATCATAATGTAAAGGAAACCGGCATTTTTCCCCCCTGATATTTATTAGGGTTGAGGAAGCTGAGGAGCCTCTCTCTCTCTCTCTCTCTCTCTCTCGCTCTCTCTCTGTCTTTGTGACCTAGTTACTGCTGTACCTCGGAGTGGAAGCATATTAAACATTCTCTGTCTTTCTGCTCCTCCATTGTCTTTCCCTCCCCCCCCTCTCTCTTTCTCTTTCTCTCTTTTCCTCTCTATATCTCTCTCTCTCTCTCTCTCTCCCTCCCCTCGCTATCTCCTTTATCTCGTTCTCCCAGCCGCATGGCTAATCAGCTTCTGCAATTGATTTGGCGGAGTGCAGTCACTGGTGGTCACGTGTGGGTGATTGTAGGGAGGTGGGGGGATCTGTGTGTACCCATTTCTCTGGTCCAAGTGAGACCAATGTCACACATGTGAAAGCACCCTTGAGGGCACGGTGGGCCGGGGGGCGGGGAGGAGGGGAGGGGTGATGGATTGAGTGGCTTTGTGTGTAATGGTGTTAATGTGTGTAATGTGGTGTAATGTGTGTGTGTGGTGTGTGTTGTGTGTTGTGTGTGCAGCCTATCCTGCTGCACCACACACACACAACAACACACACACCACACCACAACACACACACACACACACACAACACACACACACAGATTATATGTTATATGAACGACCGGGGGGAGTTCCACACATGGTGCAAAAATGTCTCTGCTGACAGTCCCACAAACTTGGAAAACACAGTCTCTCTCTCCACACACACACACACACACACCACACACACAACACACACACACACACACACACACACACCAATCAATCATCAGCTGTATGTGTGTCCACATAGTTATAATTCATCACTGGGAGATCAACACTCCAGGCACAGTTATTTACAGGATTTGTAAATAACACACACACACACACCAAGGCCTCATTATGACTGCAGCTCTGACTAATGCCGAAGGATCAATGACAGCCCCCCCCCCCCCCCCCTCTCATTTCTCTGACCCAGTAGCCCCAGTGGACCATCCAGTGACAGCCCTGCAGCGCCACTCTCTCCCCCGCCCCCCCCAGCCCCACCCTCCTGTGACCGCACGGTCGCCTCCCCTCAGGCCCTGGGCTCATCTCGCCGCTAACACACCACCTCCACGAACCCCCCCACTTGTCCCCCGGCGTCCACGCCCTCCTCATGGCTACCGGTGGCAGCCCTCCCCCCCGTCGCCATATTGCCCGTGACCACCAGGATCCACCTCACAGAGAGAGCAGAACTGCGATATATAAACCTGATGAATCATTACCCACGGCGGCGGCGGCAAACTAATTTCCAATGAATTAATTTCTTCTTCTTTGCCTTCTTTTTATGATTCTCTGCTATTTTCTAATCTGTTCGGTTGGGTTGTGTACACCACACCCGTCGAATCGCGCCGAATGAGCATTTATCTACGGCAACAGTTTATCTTAATTTACCGAACGTGCTTTAATTGCTGTCCTTATCTGTGTCAATTAGTCATTACACCTTAACGTGCGTAAAGCGTACTTAACGCGTATTTAATTACTTTGCCCTCATCCTTTCACAGAGATTCCAAGCCTTAAAAAACCCGTTATCTAAGCACAGCATTTTGGACCATGACTGCAGCAATATTACATTCGTCAATCCAGAACATTACCCCACCAGAACATTACCCCACCAGAACATTACCCCACCAGAACATTACCCCACCAGAACATTACCCCACCAGAACATTACCCCACCAGAACATTACCCACCAGAACATTACCCCACCAGAACATTACCCCATGCCCGTATGAGCAGGGAACAGGGAACAGGGAACAGGGAGCAGGAGTAGTGAGAAGGGAAAGGGAAGAGGGAGCAGGGAGCAGGGAATAGGGAGCAGGGAACAGGGAAGCAGTGAGCAGGAATCAGGGAAGAGGAGCAGGGAGCAGGTAGCAGGGAGTAGGGAGCAGGGAACAGTGACAGGAATCATGGAAGAGGGAGCAGGGAGCAGGTAGCAGGGAGTAGGGATCAGGGAACAGTGAGCAGGATCATGGAGAGGGAACTGGGAATAGGGAGCAGGGAACAGGGAGCAGTGAGCAGGAATCAGGGAAGAGGGAAGCAGGGAGCAGGTAGCAGGGAGTAGGGAGCAGGGAACAGTGAGCAGGAATCATGGAAGAGGGAACTGGGAGAAGGGAGCAGGGAACACGGAGCAGGGAACAGGGGGCAGGAATCAGGGAAGAGGGAGCAGGGTGAAGGGAAACAGGGAGCAGGGAGCAGCATCTGTGCATGCAGATGCAGGGGGCTAGACGGACAGACTACGGTGAAGGAGAAACCGGAAGGGGAACGCATCCTCCGGTGTGTGTGAGCAAGGGTCTCTGGCTGGAGTGGCCATCCATTAAGTCAAGCACCCCACCCCCCCCATGGCCCCACCCCCCTGTGGTGGACCCCTCGTCTCACCTGGGGAAGGGGGCGGGGCATAAACATATTGCTTCAGGGTAAGGGGGGGGGGGGGGGGGGGGGCACCAGAGGGGGGGTGGGGCAAACGAAAACTAGAAAGGCCACAGTCTCTTTGATTGATGGACTGGGCTTCTCTCCTTCGAGTGTACTGTGGGGGGAGGGGGGGGGGGGCGTGGGTGTGGGAGGGTGTGGAAGGGTTCTCCCTGTGTAGCACAAACACACGAGGGGTGCAGGGCTATGATGACTTGTAGTCAGTCTGAGAGTGGATGGCGGTTGGAGTCTGAATATGAGGATTAATGGCGGGGGCCTGGTGTGGTCCCACCATAACATGGGTGTGTGTGTGTGTGTGTGTGTGTGTGTGTGTGTGTGTGTGTGTGTGTGTGTGTGTGTGTGTGTGTGTGTGTGTGTGTGTGTGTGTGTGCCTATTTGTTGCCTTTCCATCGCTTGGTGTACACCTCCAGTTTTTAGTTTTGTCATTTTCTTCGTCTCCTTTACCCTCAGATTTCCGACAAATGTACCTACTAGTGTACGTCACTTTGGACAAAAGTGTCTTCCGAATGATCAGATCGTAACACGATTGCGTAAAACAGCTCCAGGTAAACAGCTGTATTTTCTCTCGCAGGTGGAGCTCACCTGGGAAGAAGATGGAGAAGACAGGCGCCCGCCACGCCAGCCAGACATCGACGGGAAGAATAATGTGGTGCTGCCGCGGGCCAAGATGTGAGGTTGTCCACGTCTCCAAGTATTTAAATGATAGCTTGCGTGGCTCGTACATCAAAATGTCAGCCAACACCCCCACCCCCCCAACTTCACCCCCCCCCCCCCCCCCCCCCCGACCCCACCTCCCTACAATCACCCACACGTGACCACCAGTGACTGCACTCCGCCAAATCAATTGCAGAAGCTGATTAGCCATGCGGCTGGGAGAACGAGATAAAGGAGATAGCGAGGAGAGGGAGAGAGAGAGAGAGATAGAGAGGAAAAGAGAGAAAGAGAAAGAGAGAGGGGGGGGAGGGAAAGACAATGGAGGAGCAGAAAGACAGAGAATGTTTAATATGCTTCCACTCCGAGGTACAGCAGTAACTAGGTCACAAAGACACAGAGAGAGAGAGAGAGAGAGAGAGAGAGAGAGAGAGAGAGAGAGAGAGGCTCCTCGGCTTCCTCAACCCTAATAAATATCAGGGGGGAAAAATGCCGGTTTCCTTTACATTATGATGATGATTTCCCAGGAGACCTTGCAGTAGCATCTCCAGCCAAAGTACAAAACGGTGTTAACTAGAACGTCAATTAAAAGGCCTCGCCGCGCACACTTGAGCGCACAGCGCCCCGGTGACAAGGCTATTGACGCAACTTCAGACGGAAAGGAAAAAGAAACAAAACCCATAAAGCTAGCCGCAGTGCATCTTTAACCGGGAGGCAAAGGGGGTCCTAAGCTTGTGGTGGTCTCGCGGCTGCACAGGGACTCGTAGCCCGGCCTCAGCGTTTGCTTACTTACATACAGGTCCTGCCGGGGGAGCAGACTTAGTCAGGCTTACTTAGGCAGTGACACAGATACGCAAGAATGCACAAAGTTCCCTGGCACAAAAAAAACCTCCAGTCTCCTCCAGGCTCGACGGTCCACCCTGCCTGGGCTTGGGGAGGGAACACTAGAATACAAACACCATTTGCGAGGCGTCTGTACGCTACTGCTGGGGGTGTCCCCCCGCCAGATCAGAGGGGGGGGTGTCGTCGTGCAGCAGTCCCCATAATGTTGTTAACCGTGTAGTCCAACAACGATTAAAACAACCGTTGCACTTTGGATATTTAATTTGTTTGCACAGCAAAATACAAAAAGTACTGTCCATACATCCAAGACGTATGTCAAAAATTGCACACAAATCCATACAAGAGGCCACGTTTTGGGCTTCAATCGTCGTCATACAGTGAAATACACCCCCGGAGGCGACGACGGTACCAATGTGGACGGCCGGTGGAAGGAGTGCGATCCGCGTACAAGAGTATAAAACGCACAAACAGCCAGCGCGGCTCCCAGTCCCCCCGGAACCCTCAGAAGGGTGAGATTGATTTCGGGGAAATCGGGCCGGACATCTCCAGCTCCCCGGCCGGCCAGGGTCGGCGTTCCGCGGCTAATGAGAAGCCGTCTCCATTCCTCCCCCTTTTGCCGAGTGAGTTGTTCTCTTTCATGCCTTGTGTCAGGAAACGCAGGCAATTCATTACCGGGCAGGGGCCGGCGGTGGATGGGTGGATGGGTTGGGGTGGCGGGGGGGGGGGGGGGGGGTGTAGATGGAGGAGAGAGACGATAGAGGAAGCGTAGACCTATAAATAAATAAAATAAATAAATAAATAAAGAAAAAAGAAAAAAAGGGAGTATGATGGTTAAGCCCGAGCTTGGAGACAGGCAGCCACGTCCCCTAATCCGCCACGGAGCAGCCGCTAAGCCTCGCCGTTATCTCTCGTTAGGATTGTGCATCCCCTTAAACACGTTAGCTCAGGCCTCCCTCTCCCCGCCGCGGTGACGCAGCACTGCTTACTCACAGCAGCCCCTCATCAGGCTAAGAGGGGAGAAACATGCTAATTGCTGTCACTCTAATTTAATTGGGCCGGGTGGGGTGTGTGTGTGTGTGTGTGTGTGTGTGTGTGTGTGTGTGTGTGTGTGTGTTGTTATTTGTGTTAATAGATGCAAAATATGGCTGCATTCTAAACAATCAACATTAGCCTGGAAATGAATAAACACTCCAGCTTGCTTGAGGCAATTTTCGGTGGTGCATGAAGCATCTCCGTGGCAATATGTGTGTGCGCGTACACATGTGTGCAGGTGCAAGGATGTACGCACACACACACACACACACACACACACACACACACGTGCAAAATATTCCACCGATGCAATCGTAAATAAACACAGAGAAGTGCCATCTTGGAAAGCACAGAGTAAATTATAGAATCACGTGTTACTTGTTTATTACCCGTGCAGGCACAACAAGACAGAAATGCATGCAACACACACACACACGCAGACACACAGTGGATTCGCTCTGCGGTAATCAGGAGGAAGGGGGAAAGCGAGGCAGGGCCGTGTGTTTGTCAGAGTGGTGGGTGGGGGGGGGGGGGTGGTGGGGGGGGTCTCGGGGGACCCTGAGCAGCCCTACATCCTCACATCCACACGCAGAAGAAGAAGCAGAAGAGTGGAAGAACGGATACCTGGCTGCTGGGACGACCGCAGCCTCCTGCAGCTCTGCGTCTGCGTCTGCGTCTGCTAGCCCGCCTGCTCCCCAGGAACCACGAGCTACAGCGTGAATAACAAACAGTCCTCGGGCAACGGGGGTCAAGCCGACGAGACGGACAGATAGACAGACGGACAAGGGAGAGCTTATGGAGGGCGTGGCCAGACCATCCCCCGGAGTGTTCTGAACAAGCTTTACAGAGTTCACAGTCAATAGGCGGCGTCTCCGCCGTCCTGCCCGCTCGCAGGCTTCACCCCGCTCCCCCGGCAGGCTCTCAGTACCTGGGCATGCAGCATGGAGCGCTGTCTCCCATCTCCCTGGCCAGGTTGGGCCCTTTTTTTTCCCCCCCGCTAACCACTGCGGGCTACTGCTAACAGACAGTGTCATGGGGGGGGTGGATGGTTGACGGGATACCAAGCAGGAATGGGAGGACAAAAAAAAAAAGGTTCTCCAAAATCCATGGAGGGTGTCCCCCCACTACTCTATGGATATGATCTGAACCACACGTGTGACATGATCTGAACCACACTTCTTCTTTTTTTTTTAAAGCAATTCTATGAGGTCACATCGTTAATGAGGAGGCTTCAACCACAACTTCAGAGCAGAGCGAGGGAGAGAAAGATGGACAATACAGAGAGAGCGAGAGATGGAGAGAGAGAGAGAGAGAGAGAGAGAGAGAGAGAGAGAGAGAGAGAGAGAGAGAGAGCGTGGGTTAAGATGCTGGGTGTTTGCTGAGGCAGCAGCTGAGTGACCGTGCTGCGGCTGGCCCCCGCTCAGCCGAGGCAGGATACGTTTAATTGCCTCATTAGTAAACGGGCCAGCGAGGCAGAGGCCTCTTCCACATTGTTCAATGTCAACAGCGCAACCAAGAAGAAAGGTTAATAGAGTAAACAGCGTCTCCCTCCAACTAAATGGGAAAATGTTTGTTTTTCACAGCAAAGAGGCGGGGGGGGGGGGGGGGCTCTATTCTATCTTTACTTACACAATTATCTTTTTGATTCTGGTTTTATCGACCCGTTCCATGGTCTAACCTCTATTAGTGTTTAGTGTTGCCGCAGTACAACGCGGCTTACAGTTGGCTGATGGTAATTCCTGTTGCAGTGCTTTCCGCTTATTTATTTATTTCTATATCCCTCTCATTTAACTTGGACCTGTCGAGAGAGCAGAGTCATTGTGCCAGCTTTAATTATTTTAAGAGCTCAAATTTGCCAACGCTGCTGTATGCTCCTCGTCCTCCTCCCCCTCCTCTAGCCAAATGCTAACGCTCTTGATTTTCCCCATCTTGGAGTGAAATAAAAGACACCAAACATAAAAGAAATGCATCTGCCGCAGAAAAATTCCATAACTCCAATGTAATATTTTAAAATAGACGTCCACCACCGAGTGTGCTAGAGAGCCTTTACGGAGTCCTAAAAAGGCCAGTTTACTTCTGTAAACCTATGAGGGAAAATCTTGTGGTGAACTCCCATCCGTCACCCATAACTTAACGCACGCTGTACCGAGTGTGACAGTTTGGACCATCATGCCAGAACACGCCAGGCGACGGTCGTGAACCTTGAATCACGTCTCGAAATTACAACTTTATTAGTCTGGAGTTCACCGTGACAGACAACGGGATGGGCCAGGCTAGACGGCGCAGAGTGAGGAGCCAGGGAAGGAAGAGGATCTGAGAGGAATGGCGGTGGACCAATGGGGGAGGCTGTTGGAGCATCTGGTAGGAATCATCAAGGACCCCAGCAGGCCAGAGGCTCCATGCATTGCGTTGCTTCTCCGCAGTATAGGTTACAGCAGCTGTGTGCCGTGAGGCAAGTCCTGGTGTGCCCTGGGATTTTGTTATTCATAAATTTTTTATTTACTATATGAGTACTTTGTCATGTTGTTTTCCCAATATCCCAAATTCTATTTTACATTTTACAAATGAATACTTAAATAAATATAAATATTTCATGAGTAATATAGTATCAAATTGTATGTGGCATTAGTAAATTAAAAATAAATGTTTACAGAGTGGTAAGTGGCTATTTTGCATGGATATGAATACAGGTGTGCCTTGAGATTCTGGCTAGCCCTTTGGTGTGACTTGGGCACAGGGCACAAAGATTTTAAAAACCACTGGGTTACAGTGCTGTTGGCCATCATCAGCACCAGTGTGTACTACTACTTGTGCACAGTGTGTGAGTGTCCCGTGGTGTTTTAATGTGATTGACAAACCTTGCAAATTTAAAACAAGTCCAAGTAGCCCATCGGTTTTTCTTTGTGTCGTTTACAGTACTGCACCGGCACTGCTGAAAACACGGCGTTAGCATGAACTACTATGCCGAGCTGCACACATCTGCATGGCCGGTACAGCGGGACGGCTCCGTTTCATCAACAAGTCAAGTCTAACGACTCGTAAAAAACAAAGGTGGTGGCGCCATCTGCTCTGCTTGCGAGAGAGAGATTTCTCCTTCGCATGTTCACCACAAACATCTGGCTGGCCAACCCATCAGGCCCGTCCCAGAGTGAGGACTTCTTGGATTCCACACGGCCCCTGGCCTCTCATTTCGAGTGTGCAACCGAGCTTTCACAAGGTCCTGTGGAATGACAGGCCAATGAAGTACTCTCTGTCTCCAAGTGAACATACCACTGGCCTGTTGGGGAAAGAGAGCTCGTTTATGAAAGAATATGCTGCGTAGATTTAATTGTTTTCCATCCTTTTTTTTACATTGGATGATAGGTTTATGACATCATTAGATGCGTCGTAGATCTTTTGCATGACGATAGGTGTTAGAATATGCATGGCACTTCGGCTCTCAGCCTACAGTATATACTGTATATAAAATTATTTGCATACCAAATGATTTTTCAGTTATTATCACCAGGAGGTTGGTTCCCCTGCGTTTGCTCAGTTGTTAGCAGCCGATTAGCAAATTAGCGGCTTTGCAGATGAGGTAAGAACAGAGGTGTCACTTTCGGCGGTTTCCAGGGAAGTAAACAGAAACCCACGTTGCCAAAATACACCGTGCCTGATCTGGTCCTCTTCCAGCCCATTTCCAAGGGCTGCGATCTTGTGAAACTCATTTTAATAGTAGTTGTTGGATTGCACAAATGATGTTTTGGCGATGGATTTTCAAAAGAGGCTCAAAAGAGGTTGGTCCTATGCGGAGAAGAGTGAGTCAAAAGAAAGAAAGTAAGATGTCCAGAAAGTAAGAAAGAAAACACAGAGGTCGGGAGAAAGGAGAGGCTAAGGCAATAAGGTATTCATGGGTAGCATCCGCAGGGGCACGTCCTCTACCTGGGGGTGTACCTCTGATCTCCGGCTGCTCTCTTCTCCCTTCATGACAGCCAACACACCTGGAGTCAAGCCTGCCACAACTGAACCTTACCCACCCACCCCCCGTCCCTCAGAGATCACGACCCCGGCATGAAAGAGCATAAACCATACTCTCGATACCCTCCGAGCACGGCAGCACCTCTGTGCTCTGCTACCCAAGAACAGCACCAACAACTCCATCATAGACCTCTCCTGTCAATGCAGGCAATCCCAGCCGGCCGATGCTGAAGCCGACGCTCAGTCATGTACCAAACCCACCTTGTTTGTTTTCTCTTCACCATCTTGCCACGCTTCACTCCCTACACTGATGTGATCTCTTCTGTATACAGAGCCGACAGTAGATCATGGGGTTCTTCAATCTGTCTGATTGATTGGGACACTGGGACATTACAACGTTGCTACAAGTGCCCAGATTTCCCCCCCGTTTAGAGCGGGGTGGGGATTAAGATCCTTAAAACCCATTTCCTGAACTGAACCGCATATCTCTCTGCTGCCCCTCCGACTGTGACCGGAGTGGTGGTGCTTGAGGAGCGGTGCCAAGCCCAATATGAGAGTAATGGTTGGGGGTGGGGTTGCTGGTGGTGGTGGTGGTGGTGGTGTGGGTGGGGGGGGGGGTGTTGTCACTCCTGCTTGATGGTAAGGGGAGAAGATGATTTGAGGGACAGGCTGAGTTTCAGAAGGAGACACGGGGGGGGCACAGGGTCCTGGCGAATTATCTGTGTGCGTAACTTTAGGGGGGACTGGGAGTTTAAAAGTGTAATCACCACCACCACCACCACCGCCACCTCCACCACCAAATAATGGCCACCTGCAGGCAATGAAGGACATGAGCGAGAGGAAGGACAAGGGAGCCATTCCTAGAATAATCCTCTTGTGGTTTCCGTGACTACATACGACTAATTTGGTTTTCTATTAACCTCAACTCTGAGCAACCCCTGGGTTTAAGTACCTGCGATCACTTGTAGTCAGGAGGATTAAAGGCAGAACACATCAAATTAACTAAAGGAGGTCATCCGGGCTGTTAGCGAGCTCATTAGCATAAACACGACGCACACAAAAGGAGACGGCGGTGCGGCGCGGCCACAACAAGGCTCTCAGTTCAAATCATTAGCGGGCGTTTGAAATAGCATTTCATTAGCGAGTTCCCCCTGCCTGGCGGACCCGGCAGCATGGCCGTACCCCGCCAGGCTACCAATTGGTGTCGAATTGTCCCCGTCTGGCAGTAGCCCTGAGAACGGGAGTGATAAGGATCTGTCTCTCCCAAAGAAAATGACTCCATCAACGCAAAATTGTATTTCAGGAAATAGTAACAATAATGATAATGGTACAAATTGAGATTTTAGATGCCCTTCGGTTTCCCTCAATTGCACCCTTCCTTTTTTCACATTCAATTATATGTTTGATAATAGGTTCATGGTGAAGGCGCTGGAAGATCCCAAGATTGTACCAAGTGAAAACAACAACGGACTCCCAGCTTCAGAGTCGGCCATCTTGAGCTCGCTGTTATGGAGATGATGCAAATATTTAGATTGGTGTGGCTCCGCTGTTTCAGGATCGATCATCTCCCCGGCTCTGGACGCGCCCGGCCCCGAGTCAGCCAGAGTTCAGAGCTCTGCGTTTGTTTAGCCCTGACTTTCCAGGCAACTCGAGGCACACATGCGTGCGGTAACCGCTGTGTGGTTGCATGACGACAAGGAGGAGAAACGAAGAAAAAACAAAAAAGCAAAGGAGAAGAAAAACAACACCAGTTCAGAGCAAGAGTGGAAAACTTCAAAAAGGTCGACCTAATACCCCTAGCGCGCTGAACGGGCCCGCGCCTTAGAAGCCGGCTACATGGACGACTTATAAACGGCACAGCACAGCGCGGCGGTTAAGGCCACGCACTGGGAAAACAGCAGAGAACATAAAAGCGGCTTTTCATCTGTTTCCTCTCTCTTCATGGCGCTTAGAATAACCAGACTAGACTGTAGATTTTCTCACTCACACACACACAGTCAAACACACTCTGGTCTCCAACCAACAACACAAAGCCAGCAGCTCAGCTTTCCTAGGCCAGAGACCAGAAAGAGAGAGAGAGGTAGAGATAGAATTAATACATACAGTTGTGGTCAAAAGTTGACATACACTTGTAAAGAACATGTATGTCATGGCAGTCCAGAGTTTACAATCATTCTTATTTTTCTGTGATTGGAGCACATACTTCTTTGTCACAAAAAACATTCATGAAGTTTGGTTCTTTTATAATTGTTATGGGTCTACTGAAAATGTGACCAAATCTGCTGGGTCAAAGATATACATACAGCAACATGAATGATCAATGTAGGTGATGTAGAAAGTTGTGTCAATCAAATTAACTTTGTGGCCTCTTAACTTCTTGTGAGTGATTATGATTGACTACAGCTGGTGACTTCTCTGAGTCCATTTAAATATGACTCATTTAATACAATCATTAGACTCAGACACAAACACTACAATGGGAAAGTCAAAGGAGCTCAGCACGGATCTGAAAAAGCGGATCATTGACTTGAACAAGTCAGGAAAGTCACTTGGAGCAATTTCAAAGCAGCTACAGGTCCCGAGATCAACAATTGTTCGTAAGAATAAAGTGCATGGAACAGTTGTGTCACTGCCACGATCAGGAAGAAAACGCAAGCTATCACCTGCTATCAAGCTGCTGGAACACAGGTGTCAGTGTCCACAGTCAAGTGTGTTTTACATCTCCATGGGCTGAGAGGCTGCCGTGCAAGAAGGAAGCCCTTGCTCCAGAAGCGGCACCTTAAGGCTCGACTGAAGTTTGCTGCTGATCACATGGACAAAGAAAAGGCCTTCTGGAGGAAAGTTCTGTGGTCAGATGAAACAAAAATGGAGCTCTTTGGCCACAATGACCAGAAATATGTTTGGAGGAGAGAAGGTGAGGCCTTTAACCCCAAGAACACCATGCCTACCGTCAAGCATGGTGGTGGTAGTATTATGCTCTGGGCCTGTTTTGCTGCCAATGGAACTGGTGCTTTACAGAAAGTAAATGGAATAATGAAGAAGGAGGATTACCTCAGAAGTCTTCAGGAGAACCTAAAATCATCAGCCAGAAGGTTGGGTCTTGGGTGCAGTTGGGTGTTCCAACAGGACAATGACCCCAAACACACATCAAAAGTGGTAAAGGAATGGCTAAATCAGGCTAGAATTAAGGTTTTAGAATGGCCTTCCCAAAGTCCTGACTTAAACCCCATCGAGAACATGTGGACAGTGCTGAAGAAACAAGTCCATGTCAGAAAGCCAACAAATTTAGCTGAACTGCACCGATTCTGTCAAGAGGAGTGGTCAAAGATTCAACCAGAAGCTTGCCAGAAGCTTGTGGATGGTGACCAAAAGCGCCTAATTGAGGTGAAAATGGCCAAGGGACATGTAACCAAATATTAACATTGCTGTATGTATATTTTTGACCCAGCAGATTTGGTCACATTTTCAGTAGACCCATAATAAATTCATAAAAGAACCAAACTTCATGAATGTTTTTTGTGACAAAGAAGTATGTGCTCCAATCACTCTATCACAGAAAAATAAGAGTTGTAGAAATGATTGGAAACTCTGGACTGCCATGACATACATGTTCTTTACAAGTGTATGGAAACTTTTGACCACAACTGTATTTCACTGTCACGTGGACAGTCTTTTGTCTATATTGTCTATTGTGTTCCCTTATATGTGAATGACTAAAGATTAGATTGTATTTGTTTGTGAATGGGTTTTAGGTCTGTTTCTAAGCTGAGGGACACTAACACAAACCTCTTCCATTTAACATGCTCATCGAAAACAGCTCTATTCTTATCTTCAGGTACCACAGTGATATATTGCTGCCTCTCCTTCAACAAATGTACTCTTTGTAAGTCGCTTTGGATAAAAGCGTCTGCCAAATGCCCTAAATGTAAATGTAAATGTAAAAAAACATGACTACATTTTCACTTGGGGCTTTTAGCACATGCTTTTGTCCAAAGCGACTGGACAATAAGTACATCCGTCCAATGAGAGTGAAACAACAATATATCGCTGATGGTGCAGTTAAGATTCAAATAGATTGGAAAGTTTGAAGCACTTCATAATTGTGAAAGTTAAAAGAACAAGATTCAAGCACTCATAATTACCGTCTTAGAGCACAGTAAACTAATGGTTACACAATGACAGAAGGACTGCTGTGTTTATTGTTGACTTCCAAAGAATTGAGGACAGCCGAGGAACTGGGCGGGGGTTGAGGACCAACAGAACACCATCCACATAACAGATGCACAGCACACACAAGAGCACCGTTAAACACTGATCATGCAAAATGCAATACAGCCCTCGTTTTGCTGGCTGGCTGGGGGGGGGGGGGGTCATAATAATAAGGCTTGCTTTTGAAATGCCTATTACGGTGTTTGGTGTGGCACAGCAATTGGTGCTGCATGGAGCAATCTGCTTCTGGCTCAGTCACACCTTCATTTGCAAAGCAGTGGGAGTGACAGACATGGGGAGTGAAAAAGGAATGCAAAATACTCACTCACACACACACACACACACACACACACACACACACACACACACACACACACACACACACACGGCTAATAGGCCCGTGGACCAGTCCCCTCCTGTGTCGGCGAGGATGACTTAATTGATGGCGGAGGGCCACCAGGTGTTTCTAATTGCGCATCAGGCCTGTTTATTATGAGCGACCCGGCACCTCGCTACGGGACACGCCTCAGCGCCGCTGTCTTCCTTTAACCCCGCGCCGTCGCTGAGGACACTTAATTTTTGTTTAGCCTCACTGAGTCATTCTCATACTTTCTCTCTTATTCTCACGAACTCTCGTTTTTTTTCCCCCTTCATCCATGATTCTGTCTTCCCACAACAGCTCCGTCGTTGGCGTTGTTTAGCCGCCCCCATCTCTTCCTCTATACTTCCCTCTTTTCTTTGTCTCGCTCATGCCGAAACACTCAGAGTAATGCACCGTATTCACCACCATCGCTCCCCTGTCTCTCTACGCCCCCCCCCCCCGCCGGCGATGGATCCACATACCGGCGGGAGACACGACAAGGAACAGGAAGAAACGCGCTATGGCGAGCGTGATCAGACCTGACAGGGAGGAGCTAATGGGCGCCGCTAATGTCCCGTCAGACACAGGATGATGAATCTAGAAGCACAACGCTCGTAAACACGCTGGACGCACTGATGAACACCGGCTCACTGCTCATCTAACATGTGCTTTTTTTTTGTTATTCGGCAAAAAACGCACACGCTAGTAAACATTTATATGTGGATATAGACATACTGCTACGCAATGCCCTGCCTGATAGGGTGCAAGCAATACCAATTTATTGTAAAGCTACTCACTATATTGAACAGATTCAATGTAAAGCGGCAAATCATTTTGTAGTGAGATACGAATTCATTTGCTGCAGATACAGGAATGATTACTTTTTTTTTGGATCACAAAGGTGTCACACACACACACACACACACACACACACACACACACACCAAAACAACAAGACGTGGCCGTGGAGGAGGTGGCATCGCATCTGTCTGTTGCCATGACAGCGGCCGCTGGAAAGGAGGGGTCCCTCCTGCTAGTGAACCGTGCCCACCGCCACACCGCGTAGCTCATTCACACCGTGCCCTCCTTCCCCCCCCTTCCCCCCCCCGCATGGCTATCGGCTCACCGCACGGCGCTACACGGGCATCGATCCGTAAACGACGGAGATAGCGGCGTGTTGAACTCCAACACGCGTGTTCCCCTCCTGCTGTACTCACTGCAGTCATTAGGAAAAGAGCTGATAGAATGTGCGAGCGAAGGATGAGACGTTGATCATGTGATAATAGATCCCTGGCCAGCTCAGAGATTCACTCTCCGTCTCTCTCTCTCCCTCTGTAATGCATGCCGTGCTATCATCCTGACGTCTTTGTGCCGGAGCATTGTACCCCAGTTTGGAAAATGAGGTAAATCGGATTCGCAAAACAAGTGGATTAACTTAATCACCCCCCCGGCTTTGACAATGACCTTGGTTTCCGCGGCATAATAAGGATTAGCCGGATGCAGACGGACATATGCCGCGCATAGGAAGGAGATTATGCAGTTTTCCCGCGACGGAATGATTGAAATGCGCTATTCTCCATTCCTTCACGGTCGGAAGGCTGCGATAAGAAGCTGCCGGAGTGACGCGCAAAACGCCCCGCCGCTGTTTATCGGCGACACCAGCAGCGAAGAAGCCATTCGACGGACGTACCGTCGCGATCGTACAGACGACGGCGGGTTGCCATCGAGAAGGAACGCATACAGATACAAAGCACAACACTGTCGCGGAAACAGGAAGGAAATAGTCGGTTTACATTAGGACTATCGATCGGCTCGGGGGCTTAACGCTAGAACGTTCTATTGTGCTTTATTCTGCCGTTGAACGCCGAAATATCTCTTACATCCACTGCCTCCGTATTGATCCTCGTCGTCACGCGGAGAAGGGAAGTTATTCTCGGGGCAAACGTGAAAGATAATACAGTCCATGAGCGGCGCGGTGGCTCGATAGGACATCACGGGCAACGAGGTCGCGCAAATTAATAATAGCCGTTGACCTTCGGCCCCGACTTATGGGAAAAGGTGAGGTCGTGTGGGAGGCCAACCGGGGAACGGAGGGGGGCGGGGCTTGATGCAAATGGAGGGGAAACCAGATCTCCGATACAAATGGACACGAGGCAATTGATCTCCAGGTGACAGGATGAGCTAATCAATTGGCCGTGCACCCGTGTCCTCTCTGGAGGGGGGGGGAGGGGTGTGGAGGGTGTGGAGGGTGGGGAGGGGGAGGGGTGTGGGAGGTGGGGGGGGGAGGGTGGGAGGGTGGGGGGGGAGGGAGAGTCCTGCAGGCGGATGTGTTGAAAATAGACATGAAAAAACATGTGGTGGAGGTGGAGAAAGGGAGATTGTGCTGACTTGGGTTCAGTGAAGGACGCAGCAGCTGCTACTGCTGCTACTGTGTGTGTGTGTGTGTGTGTGTGTGTGTGTGTGTGTGTGTGTGTGTGTGTGTGTGTGTGTGTGTGTGTGCGTGTGTGTGCGTGTGTGTGTGCGTGCATGATTTGTAACATTGTTTCATGTCATCTTGAGAAGAGGTCTATCTATGAGAGAAGACATATTGTGTGTGTGTGTGTGTGTCTGAGTATGTGTGTGTGTGTGTAAAGAGGATGATTAGTGACAGTTACCGCTGCGGCCCGGGATGCAGGAACATGACAGCGTGTTGTGTGTGTGTGTGTGTGGAGGGGTGGTGGGGAGGGGGGGGGCTGGTTACGTGTGCTGTGAAGTCTCCCACCACTCACTCTCCTCCCCCACCTGCCTCGTGTCTCCAGCCTCTCCGTCAGAGATGGCTGGAAGCTCTCTTCATGCTACCTCCTCTCCCATTTCCCCTCCCCCCCCCCTCCCCTCCCCTCCCCCCTCCCCCTCCACCCCACCGCAACACCACCTTCCATCATACCTCCATCTAGTCCTCTGCACTCTCCTTCTGCTCCTCTGTCTTTCTCCATCTCCCCTTTACCTGGTTTTACCTTCCTCCCCCTCCTCTTCCTCCCCCTCCTCCTCCTCCTGCTCCCTCTATCTCCAGCATGCACCCTCATGCGGAGGCTTCCGGCAGCATGACAACGTGACATCATGGAGACACAGTGCGACCGCCGCTCCAGCGACGACGGGCTGCTTGATCTGCGTGTGTTAACCGGCTCAGGCCAGAGGTGCAGAGCTGGCCCCCATGTCGGTGTGTCAGCGGGGGGCTGGAGGGAGCGTCTCAGGGAGCAGAACCAAACTATTTCCGTTGACATTCTTTCGCCAAGTGTTGTCCAATTACAGCCTGCGTGGTTTGGACTTTTTATACTTTTATTATACTCTTTATTTTTACACTCCGGTCTGCATACCATAAATCCTTGACCACTTTTTGTACACACTTTTGCACTCACTGTTGTATATTGTAACTCTCCGCTGTCGTCCAGCATTACTAGACTGTAGCACTTACATTTCCGGTATATCTTTAAGTAAAGTAATTTCTGGCCTGTAAAGCCCTTTGAGACTGTAACTGTGATTAAGGACTATACAAATAAAATTGACTTGACTTGGCTAATTCTACGTTTTGCACTTCTGGTTAGATTAAATGCAGTTAACTGCATTTTCATTGGCTTTGTGCTTGTAGCCTACTGCATAATGATCATAAAGGTGAATCTAATCTCATCTCATCTAAAGGATACCATTTGACACACGGCTACGCAGACTTATTCTCATTTTTAATACGGATCTGCATTTGAGAGCTGGAGAACATACGTCGTGATTACAGGTTCTTAGTATAACTATTGTACTCGCGATTGAACAATTGCCACGACAAAACGTAGTTGAAAACAATAATGGATACATGATCGACAAGACGGAGACAAAGTGTCTGAGGGTATTGACGTTCAACCAAATTAACCCATTCACTCCCACCTGACTCCACCATTACTTTATCATCACTCATTGTATATGTGCATGCATTGAGAATGACACAAGCATTGAGAACCTCCGCACAAGAATGAGTAAATGATTGCGATACAAATATCCAAACGAGAAGCAATGGCGATTAGAACACACCTTCCTCGGTCCCGGGGGGTTCCGGCCCCCCCCGTCCCCCAGAGTAACGCAGCGCTGCATATGCATGGCGCCCAGCATGCTAGCTGACCTTGACACATAGCCCCTCCCCACAGCTAACAGCGGCACGTGGGTCAGCCCCGTCCTGCCAAGGCACACACACACGGATAGAGAACACACACACGCACGCACGCACGCACGCACACACACACACACACACACACACACACACACAGACCTTGGGCGTAGGGGTCATGCTGATAAAACATCCCACAGCAGCAAATAAATACGGTACACACATGTGTATTCACACCTATGCGTACACACACGCACGCACGCACGCACACGCACACACACACACACACACACACTCACACACGCACGCATACACACACACACACACACACACACACACACACCACCAATCACAGCGCATGCACACACAGTGGCACAGGGACGGATGGAGTACATATGAAGAGGTACTTACATGGAAGAGTACAAATAAACAACACAGCTCATACAGTATAAGAGTTTAAGAGTACAACAACAAGAACGTATACACCTTGTCCTCTGCTGACTCACCCTCTCCATCACCAGGGAGGGACGGGAGGAAGACAGGAGGGGGGAGAGAGCCTCTCTCGCTCCTTCTCCCTCTATCGTCTTCTCTCTCTCTCTCCCTCCCTCCCTCCCTCCTTCTCTGCTGGGGGGGCACCCCCTGCGCCGGGATGACTGCAGCAGGCAGAGAGGCTGCACACTTCAGGGGGGAGGAGGAGGTTTTTACCGTGACGACACGCAACTTTGGCTGTTGTGCCGAGGGGGAAAGGGACAGGGACCGGAACCTGAGGGGGAGTGGGGGGATTCTGTGTGTACCATTTCTCTGGTCCAAAGTGAGACCAATGTCACACACATGTGAAGCACTCCTGAGGGCACGGTGGGCCGGGGGGGGGGGAGGAGGGGAGGGGTGATGGATGAGTGGCTTTGTGTGTAATGTGTGTAATGTGTGTAATGTGTGTGTGTGTGTGTGTGTGTGTGTGTGTGCAGCCTATCCTGCTGCACACACACACACACACACACACCAGATTATATGTTATATGAAGACCGGGGGAGTTCCACACAATGGTGCAAAAATGTCTCTGCTGACAGTCCCACAAAACTTGGAATACACAGTCTCTCTCTCTCACACACACACACACACACACACACACACACCACACACACACACACACACACACACACACACACACACACACACACACACAACACACACACACACACACCACACCCATCATCATCAGCTGTATGTGTGTCCACATTAGTTATAATTCATCACTGGGAGATCAACACTCCAGGCACAGTTATTTACAGGATTTGTAAATAACACACACACACACACCAAGGCCTCATTATGACTGCAGCTCTGACTAATGCCGAAGGATCAATGACAGCCCCCCCCCCCCCCCCCCCCCCCCCCCCTCTCATTTCTCTGACCCAGTAGCCCCAGTGGACCATCCAGTGACAGCCCTGCAGCGCCACTCTCTCCCCCGCCCCCCCCAGCCCCACCCCTCCTGTGACCGCACGGTCGCCTCCCCTCAGGCCCTGGGCTCATCTCGCCGCTAACACACCACCTCCACGAACCCCCCCACTTGTCCCCCGGCGTCCACGCCCTCCTCATGGCTACCGGTGGCAGCCCTCCCCCCGTCGCCATATTGCCCGTGACCACCAGGATCCACCTCACAGAGAGAGCAGAACTGCAATATATAAACCTGATGAATCATTACCCACGGCGCGGAGGCAAACTAATTTCCAATGAATTAATTTCTTCTTCTTGGCCCGTATTTTTTTTTATGATTCTCTGCTTTTCTAATCTGTTCGGTTGGGTTGTGTACACCACACCCGTCGAATCGCGCTGAATGAGCATTTATCTACGGCAACAGTTTATCTTAATTTTACCGAACGTGCTTTAATTGCTGTCCTTATCTGTGTTCAATTAGTCATTACACCTTAACGTGCGTTAAAGCGTACTTAAAGCGTATTTAATTACTTTGCCCTCATCCTATTCACAGAGATTCCAAGCCTTAAAAAAACCCGTTATCTAAGCACAGCATTTTGGACCATTGACTGCAGCAATATTTACATTCGTCTCTTCCATCAATCCCAGAAACATTACCCCACCAGAACATTACCCCACCAGAACATTACCCACCAGAACATTACCCCACCAGAACATTACCCCCACCAGAACATTACCCCACCAGAACATTACCCCACCAGAACATTACCCCACCCCACCAGAGAGGACACGGGTGCACGGCCAATTGATTAGCTCATCCTGTCACCTGGAGATCAATTGCCTCGTGTCCATTTGTATCGGAGATCTGGTTTCCCCTCCATTTGCATCAAGCCCCGCCCCCCTCCGTTCCCCGGTTGGCCTCCCACACGACCTCACCTTTTCCCATAAGTCGGGGCCGAAGGTCAACGGCTATTATTAATTTGCGCGACCTCGTTGCCGTGATGTCCTATCGAGCCACCGCGCCGCTCATGGACTGTATTATCTTTCACGTTTGCCCCGAGAATAACTTCCCTTCTCCGCGTGACGACGAGGATCAATACGGAGGCAGTGGATGTAAGAGATATTTCGGCGTTCAACGGCAGAATAAAGCACAATAGAACGTTCTAGCGTTAAGCCCCCGAGCCGATCGATAGTCCTAATGTAAACCGACTATTTCCTTCCTGTTTCCGCGACAGTGTTGTGCTTTGTATCTGTATGCGTTCCTTCTCGATGGCAACCCGCCGTCGTCTGTACGATCGCGACGGTACGTCCGTCGAATGGCTTCTTCGCTGCTGGTGTCGCCGATAAACAGCGGCGGGGCGTTTTGGGCGTCACTCCGGCGCTTCTTATCGCAGCCTTCCGACCGTGAAGGAATGGAGAATAGCGCATTTCAATCATTCCGTCGCGGGAAAACTGTATAATCTCCTTCCTATGCGCGGCATATGTCCGTCTGCATCCGGCTAATCCTTATTATGCCGCGGAAACCAAGGTCATTGTCGAAGCCGGGGGGGTGATTAAGTTAATCCACTTGTTTTGCGAATCCGATTTACCTCATTTTCCAAACTGGGGTACAATGCTCCGGCACAAAGACGTCAGGATGATAGCACGGCATGCATTACAGAGGGAGAGAGAGACGGAGAGTGAATCTCTGAGCTGGCCAGGGATCTATTATCACATGATCAACGTCTCATCCTTCGCTCGCACATTCTATCAGCTCTTTTCCTAATGACTGCAGTGAGTACAGCAGGAGGGGAACACGCGTGTTGGAGTTCAACGCGCCGCTATCTCCGTCGTTTACGGATCGATTGCCCGTGTAGCGCCGTGCGGTGAGCCGATAGCCATGCGGGGGGGGGGAAGGGGGGGGAGGAGGGCATGGTGTGAATGAGCTACGCGGTGTGGCGGTGGGCACGGTTCACTAGCAGGGAGGGACCCCTCCTTTCCAGCGGCCGCTGTCATGGCAACAGACAGATGCGATGCCACCTCCTCCACGGCCACGTCTTGTTGTTTTGGTGTGTGTGTGTGTGTGTGTGTGTGTGTGTGACACCTTTGTGATCCAACAAAAAAGTAATCATTCCTGTATCTGCAGCAAATGAATTCGTATCTCACTACAAAATGATTTGCCGCTTTACATTGAATCTGTTCAATATAGTGGAGTAGCTTTACAATAAATTGGTATTGTTTGCACCCTATCAGGCAGGGCATTGCGTAGCAGTATGTCTATATCCACATATAAATGTTTACTAGCGTGTGCGTTTTTTTGCCGAATAAGAAAAAAAAAGCACATGTTAGATGAGCAGTGAGCCGGTGTTCATCAGTGCGTCCAGCGTGTTTACGAGCGTTGTGCTTCTAGATTCATCATCCTGTGTCTGACGGGACATTAGCGGCGCCCATTAGCTCCTCCCTGTCAGGTCTGATCACGCTCGCCATAGCGCGTTTCTTCCTGTTCCTTGTCGTGTCTCCCGCCGGTATGTGGATCCATCGCCGGCGGGGGGGGGGGGGGGCGTAGAGAGACAGGGGAGCGATGGTGGTGAATACGGTGCATTACTCTGAGTGTTTCGGCATGAGCGAGACAAAGAAAAGAGGGAAGTATAGAGGAAGAGATGGGGGCGGCTAAACAACGCCAACGACGGAGCTGTTGTGGGAAGACGGAATCATGGATGAAGGGGGAAAAAAAACGAGAGTTCGTGAGAATAAGAGAGAAAGTATGACAATGACTCAGTGAGGCTAAACAAAATTAAGTGTCCTCAGCGACGGCGCGGGGTTAAAGGAAGACAGCGGCGCTGAGGCGTGTCCCGTAGCGAGGTGCCGGGTCGCTCATAATAAACAGGCCTGATGCGCAATTAGAAACACCTGGTGGCCCTCCGCCATCAATTAAGTCATCCTCGCCGACACAGGAGGGGACTGGTCCACGGGCCTATTAGCCGTGTGTGTGTGTGTGTGTGTGTGTGTGTGTGTGTGTGTGTGTGTGTGTGTGTGTGTGTGTGTGTGAGTGAGTATTTTGCATTCCTTTTTCACTCCCCATGTCTGTCACTCCCACTGCTTTGCAAATGAAGGTGTGACTGAGCCAGAAGCAGATTGCTCCATGCAGCACCAATTGCTGTGCCACACCAAACACCGTAATAGGCATTTCAAAAGCAAGCCTTATTATTATGACCCCCCCCCCAGCCAGCAAAACGAGGGCTGTATTGCATTTTGCATGATCAGTGTTTAACGGTGCTCTTGTGTGTGCTGTGCATCTGTCATGTGGATGGTGTTCTGTTGGTCCTCGCCCCTCGCCCAGTTCCTCGGCTGTCCTCAATTCTTTGGAAGTCAACAATAAACACAGCAGTCCTTCTGTCATTGTGTAACCATTAGTTTACTGTGCTCTAAGACGGTAATTGTGAGTGCTTGAATCTTGTTCTTTTAACTTCCACAATTATGAAGTGCTTAAAACTTTCAAATCTATTTGAATCTTAACTGCACCATCAGCGATATATTGTTGTTTCACTCTCATTGGACGGATGTACTTATTGTCCAGTCGCTTTGGACAAAAGCATGTGCTAAAAGCCCCAAGTGAAAATGTAGTCATGTTTTTTTACATTTACATTTACATTTAGGGCATTTGGCAGACGCTTTTATCCAAAGTGACTTACAAAGAGTACATTTGTTGAAGGAGAGGCAGCAATATATCACTGTGGTACCTGAAGATAAGAATAGAGCTGTTTTCGATGAGCATGTTAAATGGAAGAGGTTTGTGTTAGTGTCCCTCAGCTTAGAAACAGACCTAAAACCCATTCACAAACAAATACAATCTAATCTTTAGTCATTCACATATAAGGGAACACAATAGACAATATAGACAAAAGACTGTCCACGTGACAGTGAAATACAGTTGTGGTCAAAAGTTTACACACACTTGTAAAGAACATGTATGTCATGGCAGTCCAGAGTTTCCAATCATTTCTACAACTCTTATTTTTCTGTGATAGTGATTGGAGCACATACTTCTTTGTCACAAAAAACATTCATGAAGTTTGGTTCTTTTATGAATTTATTATGGGTCTACTGAAAATGTGACCAAATCTGCTGGGTCAAAAATATACATACAGCAATGCTAATATTTGGTTACATGTCCCTTGGCCATTTTCGCTTTTTGTAGCCATCCACAAGCTTCTGGTTGAATCTTTGACCACTCCTCTTGACAGAATCGGTGCAGTTCAGCTAAATTTGTTGGCTTTCTGACATGGACTTGTTTCTTCAGCACTGTCCACATGTTCTCGATGGGGTTTAAGTCAGGACTTTGGGAAGGCCATTCTAAAACCTTAATTCTAGCCTGATTTAGCCATTCCTTTACCACTTTTGATGTGTGTTTGGGGTCATTGTCCTGTTGGAACACCCAACTGCGCCCAAGACCCAACCTTCTGGCTGATGATTTTAGGTTCTCCTGATATTGTTTAGGTAATCCTCCTTCATTATTCCATTTACTTTCTGTTACAAAAAAAAAAAAAAAAAAAAGGTAATTCGACAAAATACCGCTGCAGTAATTGCTTATTTAAAAAAATGAATAAAAATAAGCTGAATTCTATTAACGTAGTTTATTCCAGCCATACACACCTAAACAGATTAATGTGCACATTGCACATTATCGGGAAGGTGTAAGTCCCGTCATACCAGTTCTCATTGGGCGCAAACGGGAGATTTCATATGGGGGGGCCCGACGAGCAGAAGATGAGCATATAAATCTATCCCAGCCGCGACGCGACCAGAGCTACGTACATGAAGGCTTGCACGCCGGGTAAAGATTGGTGCGGGGGTGGGTAGTGGCATTGGTGGCAGGTGGCTCTGGTGTTCTTTTTCTTATTTGGGGAGATTTAATTAAAGGAGGCGGGCCACACGTCTGCTCAACCTTAACCATCACCCTACTTCGCCCCCTGTAGTCCGTCTCTTCCTCTCGCGTACTCGTCACTCAATCAAACGAATATTTCTCGATAATAAGCCGAAAGTGGCAGCAATGAATTTTTTAAATTTCTGGTATAAGTTTAAGTTTAAGTTTAAGTTTAAGTTTAAGTTAGGGTTGAGTTTTTTTTTTTTTTTTTTTTTTTTTTTTTTTTTTTTTTTTTTTTTTTTTTTTTTGTTTTTTTTTTTTTTTTTTTTTTTTTTTTTTTTATTTTGGTTTCATCTGACCACAGAACTTTCCTCCAGAAGGCCTTTTCTTTGTCCATGTGATCAGCAGCAAACTTCAGTCGAGCCTTAAGGTGCCGCTTCTGGAGCAAGGGCTTCCTTCTTGCACGGCAGCCTCTCAGCCCATGGCGATGTAAAACACGCTTGACTGTGGACACTGACACCTGTGTTCCAGCAGCTTCTAATTCATTGCAGACCTTGCGTTTTCTTCCTGATCGTGGCAGTGACACAACTGTTCCATGCACTTTATACTTACGAACAATTGTTGATCTCGGGACCTGTAGCTGCTTTGAAATTGCTCCAAGTGACTTTCCTGACTTGTTCAAGTCAATGATCCGCTTTTTCAGATCAGTGCTGAGCTCCTTTGACTTTCCCATTGTAGTGTTTGTGTCTGAGTCTAATGATTGTATCAAATGAGTCATATTTAAATGGAATCAGAGAAGTCACCAGCTGTAGTCAATCATAATCACTCACAAGAAGTTAAGAGGCCACAAAGATCATTTGATTGACACAACTTTCTACATCACCTAAATTGATCATTCATGTTGCTGTATGTATATTTTTGACCCAGCAGATTTGGTCACATTTTCAGTAGACCCATAACAAATTCATAAAAGAACCAAACTTCATGAATGTTTTTTGTGACAAAGAAGTATGTGCTCCAATCACTATCACAGAAAAATAAGAATTATTGTAAACTCTGGACTGCCATGACATACATGTTCTTTACAAGTGTACCACAACTGTATGTATTAAATCTATCTCTACCTCTCTCTGTCTTTCTGGTCTCTGGCCTAGGAAAGCTGAGCTGCTGGCTTTGTGTTGTTGGTTGGAGACCAGAGTGTGTTTGACTGTGTGTGTGAGTGAGAAAATCTACAGTCTAGTCTGGTTATTCTAAGCGCCATGAAGAGAGAGGAAACAGATGAAAAGCCGCTTTTATGTTCTCTGCTGTTTTCCCAGTGCGTGGCCTTAACCGCCGCGCGTTTATAAGTCGTCCATGTAGCCGGCTTCTAAGGCGCGGGCCCGTTCAGCGCGCTAGGGGTATTAGGTCGACCTTTTTGAAGTTTTCCACTCTTGCTCTGAACTGGTGTTGTTTTTCTTCTCCTTTGCTTTTTTGTTTTTTCTTCGTTTCTCCTCCTTGTCGTCATGCAACCACACAGCGGTTACCGCACGCATGTGTGCCTCGAGTTGCCTGGAAAGTCAGGGCTAAACAAACGCAGAGCTCTGAACTCTGGCTGACTCGGGGCCGGGCGCGTCCAGAGCCGGGGAGATGATCGATCCTGAAACAGCGGAGCCACACCAATCTAAATATTTGCATCATCTCCATAACAGCGAGCTCAAGATGGCCGACTCTGAAGCTGGGAGTCCGTTGTTGTTTTCACTTGGTACAATCTTGGGATCTTCCAGCGCCTTCACCATGAACCTATTATCAAACATATAATTGAATGTGAAAAAAGGAAGGGTGCAATTGAGGGAAACCGAAGGGCATCTAAAATCTCAATTTGTACCATTATCATTATTGTTACTATTTCCTGAAATACAATTTTGCGTTGATGGAGTCATTTTCTTTGGGAGAGACAGATCCTTATCACTCCCGTTCTCAGGGCTACTGCCAGACGGGGACAATTCGACACCAATTGGTAGCCTGGCGGGGTACGGCCATGCTGCGGGTCCGCCAGGCAGGGGGAACTCGCTAATGAAATGCTATTTCAAACGCCCGCTAATGATTTGAACTGAGAGGCCTTGTTGTGGCCGCGCCGCACCGCCGTCTCCTTTTGTGTGCGTCGTGTTTATGCTAATGAGCTCGCTAACAGCCCGGATGACCTCCTTTAGTTAATTTGATGTGTTCTGCCTTTAATCCTCCTGACTACAAGTGATCGCAGGTACTTAAACCCAGGGGTTGCTCAGAGTTGAGGTTAATAGAAAACCAAATTAGTCGTATGTAGTCACGGAAACCACAAGAGGATTATTCTAGGAATGGCTCCCTTGTCCTTCCTCTCGCTCACTCATGTCCTTCATTGCCTGCAGGTGGCCATTATTTGGTGGTGGAGGTGGCGGTGGTGGTGGTGGTGGTGATTACACTTTTAAACTCCCAGTCCCCCCCTAAAGTTACGCACACAGATAATCCGCCAGGACCCTGGGGCCCCCCCGTGTCTCCTTCTGAAACTCAGCCTGTCCC
>PIJE02000016.1:1000095-1007595 GCA_002895965.2 Coryphaenoides rupestris
GTTGTTTGTGGCCACCTTCAATTTTAGCCAAGCAAGACCTAAAGACATTCATATTATATTCATATTATACACACGCACACACACACACACACACGCACAGTGATACTCAACAGTATCAGCCAGACAACAACAGCAACAGCATTGTTTTCAAACCGCACCCCAAACTTCATAGTTGACCTCCGAGCTTTTTCTAGAGTGGGTGACAGAAGACTTAAGGTGGGTTAAGACTAGTCTGCTCTGAGGACCCCCCCTCTGTAGCCTAGCCCACTACAGGCTAACAATAGAGGCAATTTCAGTGAACAATACGGTGTTGTGTGTGTGTGATTGTGTTCGGAGATCCACCAGCACAACTTAAGCGCAGCTGTGTCTACTTTGACCTTTGCCCCCCATCACTCTACAACAACATTAGCTCTCCACACAATCAAATCCCGGGGTAATGCATCATTCTCAGTAGACGGGCGCTCAGCTGGCTGAGAATAAACATTCCCTATAAGCTTCCTACCTGACGGCAATGGTGACAACCAACATTCGCCAAACCCTTCAACCGTGCAGTCTCACTCTGTGTGTGTTCCCCTTCTATGCTAAGGACTTTAAGCTTCACAGCAGACAGAGTGATCTAATGGGATGCATTAACACAAGGTCTCCTCGGTAACGACGGCCATGGAAAAGGAAAAATATCTTCACTCCACCGCCAGCGCGACACACCAGCTCTCTGCTCTCCTGGCGGGTGATTCGGAGCGGTTGATCGGCGCCGGCCCGGAACGGCCCATTTGCCGCGGGCCGCATATTCAAGATGCACGCGATGCATGCAAGGGTCTGGCGCTCTGGGGTCTCCACCGCTCCACTGCACCGTATCTCAAACTGAACCCAAACCCCCATCCCCCTCCCAGCCCAAAGACAACATGGAACATTCCATGACAATCCAACCAGCGCCGACGATGACCTCACTTCACCGGCTCCTCTCAGGCTCCCAGCCACACGACACCCTTGCTGTTGCACGTTGCCAAACCAGGTCCAATTAAAAGCGTGTGTGACTTGTGTGTCGCTTAAAAGTAAGTAAGTAAGTAAGTAAAGTTTATTTATATAGCACCTTTCACAGACACAAGTCACAAAGTGCTGCTCAGGAGTAAAATAAGACCATCACACAGTAAGAAACAATAAAACATAAAAACAGAGGACATACAGACACAGAAATACAGACACAAGAGGCTAGACTAAGGCCAGTCTGAACAGATGAGTCTTTAGCTGCTTTTTAAAAGTGTCAACTGAGACTGCAGATCTTAAGTCCAGTGGAAGTATTGTTCAGTGTATATTCAAAGGCTCGATCACCTTTTGTTTTGAGCCTAGAGCGAGGGGCAACCAGTAAGCCCTGGTCAGAAGACCTAAGTGACCTGCTGGTAATGTAAGGGTGGAGTTGGTCGCAGATGTACACAATGACACCATGACACCTTAAAAAGCCACCGGGGGAAAAATCACCAGGACCTAAATGCAGGCCACGGGCCGGGATGTGACGGCCATGTATTGGTGGGCTGGAGTGGGGTTGGGTGGGGTGGGGCTGGTCGGTGGGGGTGGAGGTGGATGAAGGATGTAGCGGCACGCTCGTAAAGGATGCTAGCGGGGAATGGGTTGGCAGTATAAGCAGCCTTTCATATATCATATACAGTATTACATAGCTGCGTTTTTTTTCCCTCTCTCTCCCTGCCTCCCTCCCTCAGGCGTTGGGAGAGGGTGTACTGTACAGTGAGGAGGGGGGGGGGGGGTGGTGGAGAGCGAGGAGTGGTGGGGGTTAGCGGTGGCAGCGGCGGCGGCTAAGTAACAGGCCATCACTTTTCCCCCGGTCGTGACCGGAATGAGAATGGCCCGGGTGTCACCGGGTGCATTAGCATGTGCGGCGCATGTGTGTTCGCCGCTTCGCAACCTGCAAGTCGTAACGCCCACCTCGTGCATGTTTTCACCCTGTGTGTGTGTGTGTGTGTGTGTGTGTGTGTGTGTGTGTGTGTGTGTGTGTGTGTGTGTGTGTGTGTGTGTGTGTTAAGTGGATTGGATGAGAATAGTAATAGCGTGAAGATTGTGGTCAAAATGAGTCAAGATTGTTCGGAGGAAGAGAAGGGTATACAGTATATACGTACAGTATACATATGTACATACGTACATACGTATGTACATATGTAATTATTACTCCCCCACTTTGTGTTTCACTCACCCATTTCCTGTCCATGCCCCCCCTCCCATCCACTTTGTGTTTGATTGACATGGGAGTCAGCCAATGAAAAAGGACCTCACAGGGAAGGACACTGAGGTTTGAAGGTCATACTGCGCATTGCTTCGGACAGCATTATTACTGTGTGTGTGTGTGTGGGTGTGTGTGTGTGTGTGTGTGTATGTGTATGTGGGTGTGTGTGTGTGTGTGTGTGTGTGTGTGTGGGTGTGGGTGTGGGTGAGAGAGAGAGAATGTGCTTTTTAATGTACTAAATGTGGTACATAGATTCCTTAGGTAAGCATATGCAAATCTATGCGTATGTATGTGTGTGTGTCTCAAGGCATACATACAGTATAGCGCTGAGGCTATGAGTTTTGTCCATCTGCCGTGCTAGGGTATGTGTGTGTGTGTTTGTGTGTGTGTGTATATATAGATATATTATATATATTCCATGTGCTAGCATCTGTGTGTATAAGAATATATTGTACACACACACACCTGCCCTCTCTCTCTCTCTACCCATCAGCTAAACCCACATCTGTCACATCGCACACACATATGCCCACACACACACTTAGTTTGTACGCGCCCACACACACAGACACAGACACACACACACACACGCGCTTCACAGAACAACTGTTACTCGCCACAGCTCATAGACAGCCAGGAACCAACCGGATGAGTGAAGACGCAGAGACACAGACACACACACAGACACAGACACAGACACACACACACACACACACACACACACACACACACACACACACACACACACACACACACACACACACACACACACACACAGAGACACAGGACACACACACACAGACACACACACACACACACACACAGTCAATTGAACATAGGGACTGGGCCGCTGTGACAGATATCAGGTGGAGGCTAATTGTCTCTCTTTCTCTCTCCCAGCCGGCTAACACTCACACACACACCCACACACACCACACACACACCCACACACACCTACACACACACACCTTCAAGTGGCCCTCGCCCGTCCCGCTATTAACCCAGTCCCTCATGCAGAGCCAAGTGTCCCATTACATCACAGCAGGGTGTCCTTAATAGAAATATCAATATCCCCCCACTTTTAGTTCTCCGCATGGGGCCGGGGTTTGATGTGAAGCCCGCCAGACGCTAGCGGTACACACCGACCGAGTCCGTTGCTCCTAGTGTCTGTCAGCTGCTCAACAGATAAATAAATATGGACAGCGCGGCCACAAATAGCCGCTCGGAAGCTTCGGAGCCAACATGGCCGCGGCGGTTTGAGCGGTCCACTCTGGTTTCCCGTCAGTGGGAGCGCTTAGGGGCCGCGGTTCTGACGTGTGCGTGTGTTTGTGTGTGTGTGTGTGTGTGTGACGGTGAGTCACTCGATAGGCCTGCACCAGTGTGTTGCCGTGTGCGTGTGTGTGCGTGTTTGTGTGCGTGTGTGTGTGTGTGTGTGTGTGTGTGTGTGTGTGTGTGATGGTAATTACAATCAGAGAAGTTACAGTCAAGTCACACATATCCAGTAATGTGTGTGTGTGTGTGTGTGTGTGGAAATGCCTCTGTGGAGATTGATCACACACATACACATACACAGGATGAGGAGGCACATCTGTCTGGATGCTGTATACCACGGCTTCCTCACCCCCACACTCAACATCCATTCCGCCCACTACCAACCACAGCTTTCCATTCCCTGTCCAGTGAGCAGACGTCCAAGGGGGGGGGGGGGGGGGGTCGGTGGGTGAATCAGCCAGGAGAGATGCCTCTGAACTGACCATCTATTGAGGAGGGTGGAGGAGACAGAGGGAGGGGGTTTCTGATGGTATTCTGGTCCGTGTGTGTGTGTGTGTGTGTGTGGGTGTGAGCGGAGACAGGTCTCGTCTCCGGTGTGTTCCCGCTCAGCCATGTGATCCGATCACTCTGTCCATCTGTCCAATCACGCGGCTGCTCGGCCCGGCGACGGCCGCCGCCTGGTCGGGAAGAGGCGGGAAGAGGCGGGAACATGCGTCCTGGCGGTGGGCCGACTCGCTGGCCGCGTACGGTCTGCCGGTGCTATAGCTCCGATGACCAATGATGTCAGACGGCTGCGTCAGAAGGGAAACATTTATGAAAAGAAATTGCTTTTTAAGAATATCAATACTGAGTGGAAATGTACAACAGAAGGGGGGCTGGAAATTGGAGTCAACTCCCAAACGCGTGTGGTCCTGATGCAATGTTTTACCCCAGTGAACTACAGCTGCCGCAGATGTTTTATAACTTGTTTGTTTTCCGAAAAGACGGAAAGAACCCGACTCTCATTCCTCTTCTTTAATTTATTTTGTTTTTCCTGTTTTCGCACATTTGCGCAACGGTGTCTGGCCACAAAGCAACATTCTTTTCTACGTGTGTTGTTGTTCAAGTGTAGCTTATTGCACAATAAGCCAACATTGGTGTGACTGTATATAAATGTTTTGTCACGCCTCCTCCTCCATGTCCCGCTACAGAGATGCTCGGCAACACGGTGACTCACACAGAAAAGAAGACTTTTTTCGTTCCCGTTGAAATGTTTCCGGGCAAACCAGGCATTGTTTCTATTAGTGAACCTCGATGACACCGCTGGCCTCTGAGCCCACTAAGACGCGTAAGCCAGCGGACTAGCATCACCCCCGTCTGTCTGTCAGCTGCCCCGTCGCCAGACACACACACACACACACACACACACACACACACAGATGGGACCTGTATTACCCACCTGGTCCTTAAAATCACTCCTCATGGTAATAATAGTCACAACAGACAGACACCACACACGTGGAGAATGTAGCTGCTTGTTATACCAGAGAGCATTGTTGTCTGTGTGTCGTCGAGCAGATATTCAGGTGGATTAGACCTTCTTTTTTTTGTATCCCTGGTGTGCGTGTGCATGCGTGTGTGTGTGAGTGTGTGTGCACACACAGATTAATGTTTTGTGAATGTTTGTGTATTAGTACATTTTTGTGTGTTTGCTAGTGAATGTGTGAGTGTGTGTGTGTGTGTGTGTGTGTGTGTGTTGATGAATGTGTGTTTGCGTATGTGTGTGTGTGTGTGTCTGTGTGTGTGTGTGTGTGTGAGTGTGTGTGTGTGTGTGTTGTTGAATGTGTCTTTGTGTGTGTTGGTGAATGTGTGTGTGTGTTGTGTGTGTGTGTGTGTGTTGTGTGTTGTGTGTTGGTGAATGTGTGTGAGTGTGTGTGTGTGTGTGTTGGTGAAAGAGTGTGTGCATTTGTTGGTGAATGTGTGTGAGTGTGTGTGTGTGTGTGTTGGTGTGTGTGTGTGTGTGTGTGTGTGTTGGTGAATGTGTGTGTGTGTGTTGGTGAATGTGTGTGTGTTTGTGTTGGTGAATGTGGGTTAGGGTGTGCGTGTATGTGTTGGTGAATGTGTGTGTGTGTGTGTGTGTGTGTGTGTATGAGTTTGTGAATGTTTGTGTTAGTTTGTCTGCTTATTAGTGAATGTTTGTGTCTGTGTTTGTGTGTGTGTATGTGTGTGTGTGTGTGTGTTGGTAAATGTTTGTGTTCATTAGTGAATGTGTGTGTGTGTGTGTGCGTGCATGTCAGTAAACAGGCTTCATCTAAATGCGAACCTCCCTGAGTCACTCAGTGGTAAAGTTCAGGTGCAGGACACAAATAAACACCGGCTACAGCTGGAGCACGGAAAAAAACGACATGTTAACATTCAATTCCGGGCTAATAGGTTTCCTTTTGAGGTCTGAAATCCAATTTCTCCCCAGGAGAGAGAGGCAGACAGTGACATGGAAGGAAGGAGGAAGCAAGTAATCATCAGAAATACACCACCGCTTCCACCGCTTTTTTTCCTTTTCTTTTTCTTTTTGTTGTTGTTGTTGTTGTTGTTGTTGTGTTGGTAAAAATGAAAGAAAGCGAGGAAGAGGAGGACGAGGAGGAGGAGGGGGGAGAGGGGTGTGGAAGGGTTGAAATGAAAGAATTGCTTCCCTGAGTGAGCAGCCCATTCTCACCGGTGCACCCCATAAACCTTCCTCCGGTCGGGGGGGCTGGTTCCGACCCGTTGTGTGGGATCCCAAACGCCAAAGAGCCAAATGTCTTTCATTAATCTCCACAGACAAAAGTCCTTGAATCAGCAGAAGCCCGCGAAGCGCTGGCACAGAGATGAGCGAGGGCCCAAACTTTTAGAGTGAAAAAAACCTCCTCCTCCTCCTCCCTGCCACTCCCTCAGTGACAGTACCGCAGGCCAAAACCATATATATAAATACTATATATATGCCCTAAATGTAATATATAGTATATATATATATATATACTTTTTATGGGCTCTTCCAATCTAAGGACACAGGACGTTTTTGAGAAAAAACGCTTTACTGCAGAGTTTGTATTTGTTTATGTACAGAGCAGGTGCTACACTGCTAACATGTTAGCACTCTCCTTGAGTGTGTGTGTGTGTGTGTGTGTGTGCGTGTGTGTGGTGATAGCTGCATGGCTTCACCTGTGGTGCATTGATTACTTCAATACAACCAGTCACCAATATCAACCAGACACCAACTGCACACTCCACACATACGGTAGATATACTCCAGAAACTTTCCTGTTTGATGCTATTAAGCAGGACGAGGAAGTGCTTAAGGGGAGTGTACGGGGACATAAGCACTTAACATGTCTGGTCATAACTAAGACTCTCCGTCCCGGAGCCTAAAATAAACCCATTTATTCCTCCCCTCCCCCGGGTGCGCGCCTTCTCCAGCCTCAAACGGGGCGATGTTGATTACAGCTTGAGCTGCTTCATGCCGTAGACCACGGCGGCTTGAGCTGGGTGGCTGCAGCTAAATCAGAGCGCTGCCAGGGAGGAATTTACATAATACGCACGCAGACGAGACACACACGCGTGTGCAGACACACACACACACACACACACACACACACACGGCGCACAGACACATCTCACAGCCCATACACGCACACACACAACACACACACACACACACACACACACACACACACACACACACACACACACACACACACACAGTTGTGGCTTGGACGCCCACTGCCCGTCTGTACACATGAGTAAATAAAGCGGCAGCTCATTTCATTTCATTTCATTTGGCCATAATGTTTAATCTACATTTGGTTGGTCACTGAGAGGTTAATCTCATTACCTTGTGCTAAATGGCATGCCAGGGCACCGTCTGACGGACGAGGCCAGGGCTAGACCGCACACACAACTTAATTAAAAGAGTAATTAAAAGAAAGACAGTAAGACCTGCCCAATGACAGTTATATGTTAGCAGCAGCAGCGACAGCAAC
>PIJE02000016.1:1012595-1032595 GCA_002895965.2 Coryphaenoides rupestris
AAATTGCAGATTGCAGCAAAAAACGGACTTGGCAGCCCCAAAGGCTTATTAAGTATTGATCTGGCCGGGTCAATGCCCAAGTTGTGCTGCTCCAACAGTTTGAGAGCAGTACTCTGACACCTTCGCCCGCCACACATTGAGACCGGACCACATGATTAAAGAGGGTCATAGATGTGTGTTTTATGCCCAGCCGAGTGCACCGACGATGTCCCGCTGTCTGTCTGCATCTCCGGTGTTGTTGGATCGGAAGGTAGAAAGAATGCTGGACATGTGCCATTATCGTCGTGGCAACGTTGTTTGTGTGATCACAGCCGGCCCATCTGTCCCAGCCAGAGCGGTGGTGTAGTGGAGCTAGCGTAGCGTAGCGTAGCGTATCGTGGACCGTAGCTTTAAGTGGACCACCAGCAGGAGAGCCCGTCTTCTACTTTGCATCTAAAAACCCAGTAAAGTACTCAGTGTTGGTTTCCCACTGACTGACTGGCAGGGCCAAACAGCCTGGAACTCCACAGGCTGCAACCTTCCACGGTTGTCTCCCATGCTGGAGATATTTGCCCACAAAAAATATATGAAGGCTGTTCACAAATCTGAGCAGCTTTGCAGGACCCGTGTAGGCAACCAAGTTTCACCCACCTGTGAGAGTGGGTGAACAAATTGAAGCACATATTATTATGCATGTTTGATTCAGGAGTGGAGTTTTGTGGGGGTTTTCACTATTTTTCCCATTTCTTGTTCTCTATAAATGAAAAAACTTTGCTCTTTCCTTTAACAAAAGAGTTGTTCTGCAATCTAGAATGGCACGGTGAACTCTGTCACTCTCTCGCGCGCACACACTCATTAACACACACACACACACACACACACCACACACACACACACACACACACATACATACTCACGGACGTACACGCACACAACACCACTTGGCAAGACATTGGCTTTTTCCCTTTTTTCTTCTACTTTGTCACACCACATGCTCGGTCTCTCGGAGTCCCGACTGCGAGTGTGTGAGCAGAACAAAGTGAACATGTGGCTGGCTTGTTTATTCCCAGATGTGAGCCGGATCTACCCGCTGCACAGGGAGGTCAGCGTCCAAGCACCCCCCCCACCCCCCCACCCCCCCCCCCCCCCCACCCCCTCCATTATTCAAGCTTGTTATCTTGCACCAAACAGATCGCTTGACATTTGTAACCGGTTCCGTCCGACCACTTGAAGAGAATAGGAAGTCCGTTAGCCGACTGCAGCGCAGTGTAATTATTTAAACTGTACCGCTGCACACAAGCTTGGCGGCAGCCATCCTCAAAGGTGACACCAAAAGTCTCCAAGACGCATTGTTGTAATTACGCTTTTTAAATGGGAGGGCATCCGTTCTAAAGAAAAAAAAGTATGAATTAGGTTTAATTAAAAATAGACAAACTCCAGCTTTGCCGTGTTGCAAACTTCAGAGCCCCCCGTCCCCCCCCCGTCCCCATTGAGCTCCTCTTGTACGTGCCTGGCTGTGCTTTTTTACACAGCCACATAAAGGGTGGAGGGCTCAATAAGTCAGCCTCCCCACTCACATATCTGGTAGGTAGTGTTTGCCTTAATGAGCTTTTCTGTAGCTGCTCTCGCAGTTTCGCTTCAAATGGGCCCTTGCACTCATTGGATTGGCTGTAAAGTGCTCGTCTACGGCTTTCTCTTCCACAACCCCCCCGGGAGGAGGGGCTGGAGGGGGCGGGGGGGTGTGGACGACAATATGTGTGCTTTTATGCTGCACGGGAACAGCAGCGAGGCCTGTCTGCCCGAGCGAGAAGAAGGTTTTCCTGGAATCTCCCATCACATCTGGCGTGGCCGTGCTCACATGAGTTGAGGCGTTGTGTCTTTAGCGCTGTAAAAAAAAACAGCTCACCTCCTTCTAAGACAATAGTGTCCATACTGTTCTCTTGTCTTTTTTTTGGGGTGGGATGGGGGGGGGGGGGGGGTATCCAACCACTCCTCTGTTTTGTCGATAGGGCTGGGAAATGCAGAGCGATTCTAATTAAAAAGTGCTTGTCATGAAACTAATTTGGGGATCTATTTTGGGAGGTGAGTCGGCCTGGAACCGTTGTCCCTCTCCCACTTGACATGACAGCGGTGAAGGAGCCTTGAAAGGAATTCTAATGAAGGCAATAAGCGCGCGCGCGTCGAGGTGAACATTTACCACTGGGTCTTCATTATTCACCAGATCTTCCTCGTTCCCATTGGCCCCTCCCTCTCATTCCAGCCGCCTCCGGGTCCAAGGGATTCTCTTTGGAAGGCATTGTTCTCCTACTTTATTTATTTTCTCAACTTCTTCTCTTCGTGTCCCACCAGGTTCCCTCTGACACAGCTCCAGCGTTGATCAAAGTCAGCCCCATATTGTTTCAATCTCTGTCTCACTCTCTCTCTCTCTCTTTCTCCATCTCTCTTTCTCTCTCCCTCTCTCTGTTTCCCTCTTGCTCTCTCTGTCTCTCTCTCCTCTTCTCCCTCTCTGTCTCTCTCTCAGTGAAGTTTTCTGTGACTTATCCCAACAATTGTGAGAGTCTTTTAGGCGTTGTGGTGCTGGTGGTGGTGGTGTCTCACTCGGTGAGAGAGAGAGCGAGAGAGAGAGAGAGAAGAGAGACAGACACAGAGGGAGTGAGGAACGAAGAGACCTTCCATGTCAGCGGGGGCCCGCCTTGTTTGCAGCTGGGATTACAGGCCGACGCCCCCTTCAAAGAGCAGCAGCTCCCCCAGTGAGGGGAAAACACAGCGCTTTGATTTCCACAGTCGCAATATATTCACCCAATCAGAGCTCGAAACTAAAAGGAGAGCAATGCAGGGCACATACACTTGTTCTGGTGGTGTGTGTGTGTGTGTGTGTGTGTGTGTGTGTGTGTGTGTGTTTGTCTGTGTGTTTTATTTTTAATGGGGCATGATAGCTTGGAATGTTTAAAAATATTCACCCTTACAGTAAGAAGCTGTAATTATAAAAGAGGACTGACTTCAAATAAAAGCGTTTCTCTCTGAGCGGCTTGGAGGCGTCTGGGGGCGGGGCCTCCCCTCCCCTCCGCCCAGAGAGCGGTCTGAGATGCGAGGGCTTTCCACCGTTTGAAGCCTCCAGTGTCTCCGTCTCCGAAGCCTGGAAGACGGCGGGAGAGAACGGAGGGCATAACTTAACCCTCCCACCGCTCACACTCACTTTCCTCCCCTCTCTCACACCTTTCACTCTCTCTCTCATTTAACATATGTATGTATGTCTCATAGATATAGATATGTATTTAAATGCAGGTCAAAAAAGCCCACTGTGCATTGGATTGAGGCCGACACACACTTTTATAAAACGCCACGCTGTGTGCTGAATATTTCACAGCGCTCTCATCATCTCCTCTCTCTCTGTGGTCCGTAACACACACACACAGACAGACACACACATGCACACACACTCACACACACACACACACGTCACACACATAAACACACACCTTGAAAAGATCTATGTCGGCAGGAATATGAGAAGCATTTCACATGGAGCACAGACATAGACACACACACACACACACACACACACACACACACACACACACACACACACACACACAACACACACACACACAAACACTGATACAAAGCACCAAGGCACTCCGTAAAGGAAGTTGTGGTACGTCTTCATGTGTCTCCTCTTGAGTGATCTCCCCTCCCCCCTCCCAGCATCACCACCTCCACCCCCGTGCTCTGGGTCCTTGTCCTGGGTGCCAAGATGAGCCTGTCAGCTCCACCAGATAAAAAGCTCTCCCCGCGGATATAGACCCACCGCTCTGAGAGGAGGCTGATCCGGCCCGTGCCTTCAGAACACTCCAGCTCCATTGCATTACGTGACGCAGTGCTGTCCTAATAATAACTCACGGCGTGTTTTATGAGCTCGTACGCCAGACAAATACTAAAACTCTCGCTACTACGCTACAACACTGGCAGAGCCACCGCCGCACTGCACTGAAGCATTGATTTAGTGTCACGGCGGAGAGATGATGGTCTCTGCTGCGATCCCGTTATGCAGATCACCAGCTAGGGGAAGGCCTTGTTGACATGGTGCCGCAGTAGCGAAGCTGCGAACCACTGGTAGAAAACCACCGGAGTGACACCAACTATTGTTTCCAGTCGAGGTCATTGGAGCATTGAACAGTGGATGAAGGTTGTGCACGCCAGCAACCCTAGCATCAGGTTTCCCGGGTGTCCGCCTGTCTCCTCCTCCGCCTGCGTCTCTCTTCCGGTCCCGGCACGCTCCGGTGTGCTTCGTGGTGTGTGTGTTGGAGCACCAGAGGTCAGGAACCGTCCCTGTACCGCGGACGACTCCGGGCCGGGGCCAAAGTGCTGACTGCTGCGATGCAGGGCTTGACTTTGGGCAATGTGAAAGATTCATGGCCGCGCCGCGCCGTTTGTTCGTCCGTCTGTCCATCCCACTGGCTACACTATAATAAGATTTCAGGGTTTTGTAGGAAGGCGGATTTACTGGAGCACAACTCCCCCTAGGGCCTTTTCATAGAAATTGGTTCCTCCACATTTTCCCCTACTCTACTCTTTACTTTATCTACTCTCCCTGACTCTCTCTCTCTCTCTCTCTCTCTCTCTCTCTCTCTCTCTCCTCCTCTCTCTCTCTCTCTCTCTCTCTCTCTCTCTCTCTCTCTCTCTCTCAGTCTCCTTCCCAATTCTCTCTCTATCGCTGTCTCAATCTTTGACTCTCTCCCCCATCTCTCTCTCTCTCTCTCTCTCTCTCTCTCTCTCTCTCTCTCTCTCTCTCTCTCTCTCTCTCTGTCTCTCTCTTTTGCCCTCCACTCTAGTCTAAGCCTTTGGTGGCTGATCCCGCTCTCCTTTGTTAATTACGTTGTGATTCTTTTCTTTCTTTTTCCCAGCGGGTACAGACCAAACCTAGCCAAAAATGGCCATTTGAAGCTTAGCTGCACAGAGCAGACGGCAGGACAGGCAAGGAGAGAGAGAGAGAAGAAAGAGAGAGAGAGAGTCAGTCCCAATCCACATCTCACTCAGTCAATCTCTGGCTACAATGGCATTTCCCAAGTCCTAATGGAACCTCACACAGCATGGTAAAAGACCATATTTTGGCACTATTATTATTACACTATTATTATTGCACAGCGAACTTTCTGTGTGTGAGTAATGGGGACAAAAGCAACTTCGACAAGTGTACCTGAATAACCTTTTTCTTTTCTTTTCTTTTTTTAACTTGCGCAACATGCAGAATCTCTGTTCTGCCGGTCGGTGGGGATGTTGACATAAATGATTATGTCCGACAGGCCAACCTGCTCCATCTGTGCACACACTGATTTGACGGCAATCCAAAAGTTGCAGTCGCACACGAGGGCAAGCTAATTTTAGACGCAGCCTCGTCCCATTCCCGAGGACAAAAACAAAGCCTGCATTTGAGACCGTAAATTACAGAGGACGTGTGCACCAAGAAAAACATCAGATTTCCGCTGCCAAGATTTTTGCGTCAGACAGACAGTCCCGGAATTTTGGATGCACGGTGCACACGGTACAATTTCAATCTCTTTGTTGGCATGTCAATATTCTCTTGTCAGGAGTGAAGTGAAGCATATCTGGAAACCCACAGACAGCTGCGGTGAGCAAGTGACCCCCTTTGAGCTCGGTCGGTCGGTCCAATACTGAACCCCGGCCTTCATGGGTGTGATAAGCAGAATGCTGCTGCAACAACCTTTCCTCCATCAAACCTTTGCCGACTCCCATAAGCGGCTCCGCGGCCACGCCGCTCTCGGAGACGGGGTGCTGGGTGTCGCAGTAGCCGGTGGTGGTGAGATCAGAGCCACAGAGCTCTTATCAGGCCCGGCCCATACTGCTGGGGATCTGCCCCGCGGGCCCTGGGGAGTGTGGCAGGAGAGCTATTTATCAAGGCTGGCTTCAGGAGCTGTGGTGTGCGTGGAGAAGTGGGGGTGGCGGTGGGGGTGGTGGGGGTGGCGGGGTGTGTGTGTGGTGGGGGTTGGAGGGGTGGTCTTCCCAGCCAGCAAGCCCAGCAGAACCCTGTACCTCCATGAACTGTTATACTGTAATACGGCCATGCACGTGCACACACACACACACACACACACACACACACACACACACATGCACGCCACACTCGCACACACACTCGTGCACACACAAACAAATAACCTGACCTTCTGTAATGTCATGAATATCCTCCTCTCTTCTAAATGCATGCACACACACAACCTTCTACTGTCTACTGTCTATGAATATCTCTCTCTCTCTCTCTCTCTCTCTCTCTCTCTCTCTCTCTCTCTCTCTCTCTCTTCCTCCCCTGCTGACCTCTAAACTAATATTGTCAGGAAGTCCACACGACGAATGACTCTGTGAATGCTGTATTAAAAAGTCATAAAAGGGAATACCTTCAGGGTCAGGGCTTTTCGTATAGGCAGAGACAATCGAGAGGTTGGCGCTCGCTAATAGATTTGAATTGAGGTATAGGTAAAAAAAAAAAGAGAAGGGGAAAAATCCCTTGCAAACTTCCATGGCAGTAAAGCTTTCAGGTTCTGAGGCAGACCCGGTGTTTTAACACTAGGGTCATTGTTTTCCCTTACGAAGCAGCTGCACTTGCAAAATCACAGTCAAGCGAGAATCCATCTCACCGGGGTGCAACTTATCCGATTGGATGCCGCCGTGGTTTGAACCAATCAGCATCCTACGAGGAACTACTGCTCGCTACGGGCGCTGTGGCGATAGACACACAGTTCATCATGGTCCAGTCACCTGCCAAGTATTTTTTTTTAAGTGCCCAGCCTTTTCCAAAACAGTTTCAAACAAAGGACGACGTCGCAGATGGTTCTGTGTAGCAAACCATCTGGCGTGTCAGGTTAGGTCGTCGTCGGTGTTGCAGCAAGAGGACGCCAACCAGGCTGGAGCCATAACAGTCTGTTTGGGAAGCCCAAGCTAAAGCGTGTTGTGCATCTAACTATGTGTAAGTCAACAGGAAAATTGTGATTTAATTCTCCTAATAAATGGCAAATACATGTTTCTTTGTTCGCTTCGAGTCCCAGTGGCTCGCTCATCTCATCATATTATTTATCTTGAGGTCCTGTTTGACGGTTTTATTTCATTGGACTTTTGGCCATAAACTACTGCAGGTGAGGCAGCCATTCAATTCCCGCCCTCAGTCTGCCAAATATGGATCGCTTTCTCCAAAACCTCAAGCAACGGCGGCGCCCTTAATGTGAAACCAATGGGTGACATCACCGACGCTGCCGACCCAGAATTACAGTGAGTGTCCAAGAACACCGGGCGTGCAACCATTTTAGCAGTTAAATAGCCCGCCCCCTCACCCCCACAGTTCAACCGGATGAGTCAGCCAGACGGTGTCGATCCGGCCGTGGCTGAGGTGAGCTCATCAATGTGAGTCATTCTCCGTGGGCCGGAGCCTCCGATATGTCCGCCCCCCGCCCACCCCCTCGTGGGCACTTACTCACGGGGGCGGCCGGCTGGGATGTCGGTGGCACTTCTGAAAGAAGCAGGGGTGACATGTGCCTGATGCATGCGCCGTCGGGGTGGGGCCGGTGGTGGGCGTGGTGCTGGGGGTGGGGGTGGTGGTGGGGGGGGGGGGGGTTGGGGTTGGTGGGGTGGGGGGTGGTGGTGGTGGGGGTTGGGTGGTGGTGGTGGGTGGTGGGGGTGGGCGTGGTGGTGGTGGTGGTGGTAGGGGTTGGGGTGGTGGTGGTGGTGGTGGTGGGGGTGGGCGTGGTGGTGGTGCTGGTGCTGGTGGTGGGGTGGTGGTGGTGGTGGTGGGGGTGGGGGTGGTGGTGGCCGCATTTGGCCTCTCCGGGAACACATGGCGTGTGTTTGTAGTGTTGTCCAGACATCCCCTTCTGACAGTAGCTTGAGCTCATTAGCATGCAATGGATGTGGAGTCCATGCGTCCTTCTTTTGGGTTTGAGCTTGTGTAACACATTGTGTGTGTATTTTAGCATGGGGGGTGCGGGGGGGGGCCAATAAAGGCGCACTTAGCACCTATTCCGCAGCTGGTCCCAGCATGATTAAAAAAGGGGGGGGGGGGGGGTTATGGATGATGATACCCTCGTCATTGGAAGTGTGTGCGTCAGTGCCATTGGACGGTGTTATTTTAAGCCCTGAGAAGCTCTCGTGCAGATCCAGAAGCTCTCGTGGCGGCTCAGTCGGCCATGAAATCAAACGCAGGTAGTTAAGTGAAATGCTGAAGGGCCAAAAATATCTGTCACATTGGGGACAGTAAGCCCAGAGGAGCTTCTGGGGCTTCAGTGTTGTTTTCGCTGTGCTCTTGTTTCTACCAGGTGGACAGAGTCACATGTCTGTATAGCCACACACAAGCGCGCGCACACACACACACACACACACACACACACACACGCACGCACGCACACACACACACACACACACACACACACACACACACACACAAGCGCGCACACACACACACACACACACACACACACGCATCTATCTCTCTCTCTCTCTCCGCCTCCTTCATCTCCAGCTCTCTCATTTAATTCCCTCATGTCTCTCTCACTGTCTTTCTCTCTCTCTCTTTCTCCCTTTCTTTCACTATCTTTCTCTCTCTGCCTCCTTCCCTCTCCCTCCCCCTCTCTCTCTCTCTTTCTCTCTCTCTCTCTCTATCCCTCTCTGTCTTTTCATCTCTCTCTCACACACACACACACACGCACACGCACATACACACACACACTCCTACTCTTACACGCACATGCTCTGTCTCTCTCTCAGGCACACACACTCACTCTCTCTCTCTCTCTCTCTCTCACCCACTCACACACACTCTCTCTCTCACTCAGGCACACACTTTTATCACACCCCTGTCCACCCGCCCAAGCCTGCTGGGCCTGTCCGGCAACCTCACCCCCCCCCCCCCCCCCCCCCCCCCGCCCCACCACCACCACCTTGGCCAATGTCCAACGTGACACACTCGTACACACAGATGCCCACAGGAGCCGACACCAAGCCATTTCACGCAGCTGCACGTGTGCACACCACGCGCACACACACACACACACACACACACACACGCGCAATCCCCCGGCACCCACTGTAAAACACCGTCCACACAAGTTGGTTTTTTTTGTTTGCTTGTTTGTTTGTTTACTCTTCACATATTGCAACCAAAAGTCATTAGCATTGCATCGAGTGAGGAATTCATTTTGTATTGCCAGATGATGCGTGTACAGTCGGGGTGTTTGTGTAAAACCGTTGAATAAGGTCGTTAATGGTTGCCGTAGTTTTTGGAGTTATTTGGAAAATGAGCAGCAGACGAGGTTCCTCCTGTACCACAACGCTTTCAGCTATCATGTTTAAATAAAGGGAGTCCAATGAAATCCAGAAACAGAGTCAAGAAAAACCGGAGGGAGTTGAGAAGTACGACCGCAACAATACCATACTGCTAGTCTCAGCATAAAATAATTGTGTTTCCCCCCCCCCCCACACACACACACACACACACCGCCTCCTCCAGTGTTATGGATGCAACTGTGACATATTGAAGCATCACCCCCATTTCTGTACCTGCTCCTCTATGCCCCTTAACGTCTTCATAACGTCTCTCTGGCTGCCCGCCGGGAACTGCAGGGTGGTGGGTAGCCTGCATACCTGCCTGCGGTGGGTAGCCTCTATCACCGCCAGTGACCCCCGACCCCCGTCTCTGTGTGTGTCTCTCCCTCAGCGCTGCTGGGCGTGCTGCGGGCGGGCGCCCAGACGGAGATGAAGAGGGTGGTGGGCGACAACGCCACCCTGCCCTGCCACCACCAGTTCTGGCAGACCGACGGCCAGTCGCTGGACATCGAGTGGTTGCTGCAGAAGGCCAACTCCAAGCAGAAAGTGGTAAGTCCTCTTTCTCTATACTTCTCGTTGTTTTATTTTTATTTTTTTACTATTTTACGTACGTTACCTTTTCCTATCTGTTGTGTGGTGTATCTTGATTAAAGACAATGCACACATAATTAATCACGACGGAGTTAATGCAAATCGTTTTTCATTTCCAATTCAGAATAATTTAGTGGAAGTAGAACCAGTTCTTTCCTCATAAATCAAATCATTATTTTTGACAAGATTTGCCCAAATAGCTTAGCTCTGTATCTAGAACAATACAGGATCACACTTCTGTCCCGACACTACACATTCATCAATTATTTCTAGTTATTAAACGTAAGATATAAGTAATTATTGCGTCGTGTGTTGTATATGCTTCTTAATGATGTCGTTTGGGACGATGCTTGGCTGGTTTTGAAGGCTGGCACACTTATTTTGGAACTTAGATTGCGTGCTTCTATCCTTCATGCTGACGTGACATAATGATGCTGGCCCCTAACAAGCCAGTCGTTGAATCACCACCGGCAGAATCTGACACACGTATTCAATCTCTTTACAATTATTAAATACATATTACATATTACATATTGAATACAATATTTTAATTCTGGCTTTTATTTTCATGTCGAAAAGTGGGAACCTCATGAATCATAAAATAGTATATTAATAAAGTCATATTTAACAGGTCTTGCTCTACTAACAAAATCTAATTCAAACCCCTACTACAGTCCCGCATGAACACCACCGTATACTAAACTATGAAGTATTAAAAAAAAAGGAGACAACATGTCCGTAGTTCTAACTTAGTGTATATAATGTAATGTATGTGTGATGGTGACTCACTGCCATCAGGTTAATTCCCAGTTGCAGCTGTAGTCTCAGCATGATGTCTATACGTTCCTCCCTCATGTTCCCTCCCGGGCTCCCTGCCTCTCCCCTGGGCTAGACATGGAGGACAGGCTGATCTGAGAGCCTTAAGAGAGCAGTGCTGTTGCCATTCAGAACATTAAGCCCAGTACAGTAGTTTCCCGACTGTGAGTTCCACCTATTTCCACCTATTTCTTTTCCCTCATAGGGAAATTGCACAGATTAGGCCTCCTCCAAATAATGTATGTAATCACTAATATGCCGAGAATTAGAGTACAGAGGGGGAAGCGATTTTTGGGGGATACCGCATTTGTAAATGTTGATGATATGAAGTGAGTGTGAAATGAGTATGTTGCTACCAAGCGTCCTCAGACTGTAAAGTGTACATTTCCACCGCTGCTTAACGTTGATATGACCGCACAAGCTCTTCATCTGGTTTAATCTTATATTTGTTGCTACATGAATCCGTCAGTGGCGTCGTATAGATTTATTCTATTTATTATCAGTTAGCTGCGCTGTTTGACGCAACCGTGACTCAGTGTTGATGAAGCCGTCAGAAACAGGCGCGCAATTCCACCCAAGCAGCAATTTATTAGCAGCTCTTTAATTCTGCAGACAGACGTGTGCTGAGTAGCAACACACTGAGCCCATCGGCGTCTATCTACAAACCCCTCATCTGACAGACAGGTGAACTCTTAGAACAAAACCTGTGGGCCATCATTGAAGCTATTTGTACACAGGTTTCCATGTTGATTGCTCTATTATTGAAATGAATGGTTCAAAATGGACCCTGCGAGCATAACAGGATAATGGGGGTGTGTGATTATCTGGCCTACATCTCGTTGTGGGTTCTCTACGTGTGAATGATGTGTGGGTGTATGGATGTGACCATACAGTCTCTTTTGTCTTGCATCACATATGTTATTGGTGTGAATGCTGAAAGCATTCACAACATATGTTATTCGCCCAAATTATTTTTATTTTTATTATTCCACCCTGTTTTTTGCCGGCCTACTCCTCCCACAGTTTTCAACGTAGAAACTCTGTTCAGAGTTTAAAAGATTCAGCTCAATTAGGAATCGATTGCAATTGACTTTTCTTATTGATACCCTTCATACTTTCCGAAATATTCAACATTTTCCGGCACTTTTTCCCCATTGAAATGAATGGGGGAGAATGTTCAAAATGTTTCCAAACCCACTCATATTCAACCTCTTCCCATTCATTCATACATTCAGGTAGAAACTCCATTCAAACATTAAAACGTTCAGGACACTTGGATGAATTCACACATGATTTCACAATTTTCACAACATTCATACTTTTTACACAATCACAGTTCAAACTTAATTGATTTTTCAGCTTCTCAGACAATTTAACATCGGTGTGTATTGGATTGGTTAGAGCGGGTGACGTCACCGTTACAGCGTAGAGTGTTTTTAAAACTGCCATCCCGCCCACATATATGGGCGGTCACATATATGTCACATATATGTAACTATGGAAACAAACAGACTTATACTTTTGGATTTATGAGCCTCGGAGTGACAGGAGACCCCACCAAAACGGTCCGTATTTTCAGCTTGAAGCTGGCTGAAATAAGGACTTGATGCTTTTGTCCATAGCGATTTACAATAAGTGCATTTGTCTGAAGAGAGTGAAATATATGAAATATATTGCTATCGGTACAGTAACATTTCAAAAGAAGATTGTGCTCATCATTTCTGTGTTAACCGTTTGCTGGTAAACAGCAAGATGGCTAAGATAAGATGCTACATAAGTACTATTTATAAGTGCCAGGATATACAAACATACAAGTAAGCGCTACTGATCCAAGAAGGCAGTGTCCAGGTGAACTCTGAACAAGACTTTTAAGCCTCTGATGTAAGCTGGTGAGTGACTATTGTATAAGTATTATTATTATTATTATTATTATTATTATTATTATTATTATTATTACTATTATTATTATTTCATTATTATTATCCTCACCAACTGGCTCATCGTATCCCATTGTTTAACTATGCTGATTGATTTTCCAGAGCTGGAGCATGATAGTTGTACATTAACTGACTGCCCTTTTTTACTACATCGTTGGTGCTTTACTGTGGTGCTCACAGGGACCATCGTCCCTCAGAATGTTCTCCTCCACCTCACTCCCCGCAGTTGTAACCTTCATCCTTTTTACTTCCAACTTAACGTCTCCTCGCCATGTCTCTCCCCCCCCCCACCCCCGTGCATATTTTTTATCACACTTCACCATCTGCATGCAAGGTCAAAGGTCCTTCTTTGAATTCGTCGCCGTCTTCTCTCACTGTGATTGTGAGGGGACTTTGAGACATCTTGCTAAAACCATGGCTTTTAGTTTAGGTTTGAAGACATTGGGGATCAAAGCCGGTACCTTTTGGCTGATAGCCAATTAGCCTCGCCGCTGTAGTACACAGACGTCTCGTGGTAATGGGGTAGGGGTAGCCATGGTAACATCGGTGGGTTGAACGTGCTGACAACGCCTGAATATGGTTTCATGTTCTTTGAAACCTCACGGGATATTGTGATATCTGCTTAGCCTTTACGGCTAATGCACGCCATTGTTCCACGCAACATGTTATCTGATTATAAGCCTGAGTGAGTGTGAACGCTCCTCTCCTCTCCTCTGCCGGGAGAAAGGAAGGTAGATCTTGTCGTTCCTCTGGAAGACATTTGCCAGGGGATTGACTTGTATCTGGGAGATTGAACACAGTGGAGAAGAACTAAGACAGAGGAAGAACGGGAACGAATGTGCATTGAGGCACAAAAAAAGAGAATAAGGAATAAAACGAAAAGTGGGTGGGGGGTGGGTGGGTGAGGAACAGGGGTCTTACGCTTTGATGCTTCCGTGTGTGTGTGGTGTGTGTGTGTGTGTGCCTGGGGGGGGTCGAAGGGGGATTGCAGTTGCACATTGCATTGAATATTTAAATGCGGGGATAACATTGAAGGCACCATTAATTAGAATCAAATGTCAGAAAATTTGATGAGCAAAGAGACTGCGCCTGCGGCACGATGAATAAGTCATTCCATTGTGCAGCCAGAGGGGCCATGTTGAGTGGTACCGGAGCATCTTGTCAACATTTAGCCTCTGTTAGCGAGCTACATGTGTTGAGGACGCACTGCAGAGCCTATATAGCCATCGGGACGTGGGGGTGGGGGGGGGTTGGGGGGCTGGTCTGTAGGTTGGTAAGCGCCTGGCTCATCCACCCTCCGCCGCGTGGGCTGTAACGACCGGTCTCCTGTCTCCTGTCTCCTGTGTCTAACGATCACAGAGCAACTCGCGCGCCTGAGCAACGCCGACGCAAAGCTCAGAGCCTGGAGCCTGGTGTGGAGGTACATGTGTGTGAAACACCGGCAGGCCCTGCGCAGGTCCACCACATGTCTGCTGCCACTGCCTCTGCCTGCCAGCCAGCTGTGGTGGAAGGGTGTCACTGTGTGTGTGTGTGTGTGTGTGGTGTGTGTGTGTGTGTGTGTGTGTGTGTGTGTGTGTGTGTGTGTGTGTGTGTGTGTGTGTGTGTGTGTGTGCGTCTGTGTTGTGTGTGTGTTGTGTGTGTGTGTGTGTGTGTGTGTGTGTGTATGTGTGTGTGTGACTGGCCAGTCATCACCTGCGATCACAGCAGGTCCCCCCCCCCCCCCCCCCTCCCCTCGTTTGGGGAGCCACTGATGCAGCGTGGCACCAGCGTTTAACGGGCTCCCCATCTGCAGGCCCACACTAACCCTGAGTAACAGGCCATGGTGACAGCTGTGTTTGTTTGCGTTTATGTATGTAGAGAGAGAGAGAGAGAGAGAGAGAGAGAGAGAGAGAGAGAGAGTAGACGAATGGAAAGAATTAAGCACAAAAATAGAAATGAGATCCTTTCAATGCAAAGTAGTGGCTGGCGTCATCAAGACTGGAAGATTAATTTTAATTACGTTTTGTGAATTTATTTCATGCCTTAATGACACACAGAAATAATCTGCATATTTGGCTGACAAAAGAAAAAAAATGTAAGCTGTTAAAACAGACATGGTTGATATTTAATATTTAATATATATAGTTTGAGGCAATAATTCCCATGGCCACCAGGTGTTCTCCCTGCGGTTAAATGAGAGCCTCCTTTAGATGGTAGTACACTCTGGTACTTTGTACGACTGTTGTGTACTTCGTCAGGTGAGTGATCCACTGTGTTTCTGTCGTTCGTTCGTCTTCCTCCAGATCATCACGTTCTTCGCGGGTCACGTGTACACCAACGAGGCTACGGTCAGCGAAGCCAGCCGCCTGTCGTTCGCCGGGGAGTACCTGAACGGAGACGCCTCCCTGCTCATCAGTGACCTGCTGCTCACCGACTCCGGGGAGTACCACTGTAAAGTCAAGTCCGAGGGGAAGTACCGCTGGAGTCAGGTCAACCTCATTGTGCTGGGTGAGTGTGTGTGTGTGTGTGTGTGTGCGTGTGTGTGCGTGCGTGTGCGTGTGCGCGTGCGTGCGTGCGATGCCGGGAAGGGGGGGGTGTCGTCGGGCGATTTGGGATCGGCATAGAGGTAGATGAGAATGCATGCAAACCAATGCAAATTATTGCACACGCACTGCACATACACACACATTCACATGGGCATGCATACACACACACACACACACACACACACACACACACACCGTATACAGACCTCACCGGGTCATTAGCCTGCCACATTTCCTCCATCATGTTGACTGACCTAATGATTCGATTGGATTCAGGAAGTGTGATTTGATTTTCTCTCCTGCCGTTTGGGTTTGTTTAGATTGATACGCCCAAGTGAGACCAGAGAAATGTGGCTGTGTCTTTTGCAGTTTTTGTTTTTTTCTGTAGAACCACAGTACTGATTTATTAAGTTAGGTTTTCATTAGTTAAACGAATGATGGTCCAACTCTGCTGCGTGTCCTGGTGCATAGCCGCGAGGCTCGTACCCGCAGTGCTATTTGCATTCATCAGTAGACAGGGCGACCAATCGCTCTCCCTCACCGAGACACTCGTGTTCAATCTAGAGACCCTTTTTTTCTACTGTAATAAACTATGTTCCGTGAATCCAAACAAATTGAAAAGTGAGCCGTCGTCATCAAGCTAACTCCAGATATGCTACTTAGGATAATTCAGCAGTTTAGTTTTTTTTGCTGATCCGTTTGTTTATTGTAATTATCATGCATCCGCCTCGTGTCTCCAGCTCTTTGTTGTTTTTTGGGTTTTGCGACTTTGCGGCTCTGGCTTCACTAAGTGAAGTTGTAGTTGTAGCCATCGTAGCGTTTGAGCCGACTCCATATTTCTCCTCCCGTTGTGGTTTTGTCTTTACGCATTCTTCCTTATGGGGCCGAACCGTGGGCGGGTGGCTTCTAACCGGCTTAGTGTAACCGCGGCCACGAGCGTATCTCCTCGTGCCACGCCGCTCTCCGGAGGACGGCCAGGAGGGAGGGAGCTGGCGCCAGGAGAGCCTCTGCCTCCGCCGTCCGACCGGTTCTCAATGTCAGAAAGGCAGGCAGCTTATTATAACATCACGGGAGATTAGTTCAACGTGGTTATTGGTTCTCTAATGGAACAGTCTGTTAATCCCCCCCCCCCCCCCCCCCCGCTCCCCCCGCTCTCACTCTCCCCGCTCTTCCAGAAAGACGTTCCAGTGAGTCAGTGCCTCCATTTTTACAAATTGCCCTCAGCTTTGCGGTGACAGTTTCGATTTTGTTAGAGACCAGCATTTGCATTTTTCACTCGCTCCCCGCGCTAAGATAATGGCTTGGCAGGCGAGCTGGCGCTTGGCAAGAGAGGGTGTGTGTGTGTGCGTGTGGTGTGTGTGTGTGTGTGTTGTGTGTGTGTGTGTGTGTGTTTGAGCCAAGGTTTTAGGTGTGCACACGTTGGTGTGTAAACACTAGAATTCAATTGTGTGGTGTGTGTGTGTGTGTGTGTGTGTGTGTGTGTGTGTGTGTGTGTGTGTGTGTGTGTGTGTGTGTACTCCTGCTGCAGTGTAACTGGCCCTGACAGAGCTGTGAGATGTGCAGTGCTAGCGGGCGACTCAACCCCCCCTCTCCCCCTCCCTCTCATTATTTTCCCTTATTGAGCCTGTGAGCACTGCTGTGTGTTCACTAGTACAGAGCAGGAACAGCAAAGAGGAATAATGGAATAGATTAACTAACGCCGGCCAGCTGGGCTCCGCCAGCAAAGCAGCATCTTCACTCCCACCGCGACTCCTCTGAGGACCAGAGCTGGGGAATCTCAAGAGGTCAGAGTTTAGTTTAACAAGCAAGCCAAAAGAAAAAAAAAAGATGAAGAAGCCCCAACAGAACGCTAACAGGACGAGAATCAACAACGCTTAACACTTCTAAAGATAAGATAGAACGGGGCCAGTAGTAGCTCAGGAGATAGAGCGGAACCGGAAGGTTGCTGGTTCGATCCCCGGGGCCCCCCCTAGCCAAGTGTCGAGGTGTCCCCGAGCACCTAAGCACCCCACAACTGCTCCCCGACAAGCCGGCTGTTGCCTTGCATGGTTGACACCGCTGTCGGTGTGTATGCATGGGTGAACGTGAGGCAATATTGTAAAGCGCTCTTTGGGTAAAAGTGCGATATAAATGCAATCCATTTGCCAAATTGTGTTAACGTGCTGATGAGGATGAGATGATGCGGATGATGAGGATGAGATGAACGCTCTCCGCTCTCCACTACACTGCTGTGCAGTGTTGTGTTGTGCTCCGCGGCTGCAGAGATCCACAGAGCAGCAGGGAAAAGCTCTGAGCATATTCCACACTGCGTTCACATCAGTGGACCATGACCATAACCTTTGACCTGTGCAGAACTACCAGGCCCCAGGCAGGCATGGCTAACTAGGAAGGGGTCACACAGGTCTATCCCCCATGGGCCATATGTGTGTGTGTGTGTGTGTGTGTGTGTGTGTGTGTGTGTGTGTGTGTGTGTGTGTGTGTGTGTGTGTGTGGTGTGTGTGTGTGTGTGTGTGTGTGTGTGTGTGTGTGTGTGCTGGTGTGTGTGTGTGTGTGTGCTGGTGTGTGTGTTTGTTGGGGGTGGGCAGATTTTTTGTTGGTAGGTTTTCTCTGTGGATTTCGACTATCTTTTTTACCCGAAATCGAGCATAAACAATGTCAAGAACGCAGAACTAAGAAAAAATAGAGAATCAAAAAGAATCAATAAATAATCAATTGCCAACAACATTAGACAATTTCTGCCCGCATTTAATCATCTTCTGGCTAAACCAAGCAAAACAAATGTGTGACCTCGTTACCCATATTGTGTTTCCACTTTCCTGTTTTACTTATAAATACATACATACATAAATACTAGTGGTGGGACTCGATAAAAAAAATGTATCACAATTAATCGCATTTTAATCGCATATCAATATGGATCAATGGATTTTGGTATACGAGTGAATCAATGACTAGACATATACTGTACATACGTTTAAGCAGCAAAATCCTGTTTATTTTAGCTACACAGACCAACAGTTTAACATAAAGTGCCATCTCTACCATCTCTACCATCTAAAATGGTGACAACAACAACAAAAAAACGGTCAAACGCGGTCTCTTCCGGTCCGTCCTTATTTAAGCCTACAATTCGTCCACTGAGAAACGTTCCGTGGTGTTTGGAGTGCAAAAATAAAGTGCGATTAAAATGCGTTAATTAGTTTTAACTAGGGATGCACCGATACCACATACCACAGTACAAGTACAAGTACTTACATTTGGGTACTTGCCGATACCGAATACCGATACGAGTACTTAATAAAAATTAGGCCTACAGTTCTAATGACTTTGAAAACATGTTATTTTTTGTCTGGGGGGGGGGGGGGGGGGGGGTGCTCCATTAATTTGCGGTTCTGATGGGGGGGGGGTGCTCCGTTTAATTGCGGTTCTGATGGGGGGGTGCTCCGTTAATTGGTGGGGACATGTCCCCAGCGTCCCCACTAAATTCTACACCCATGCTCGGTACCATGCGCAGTTTCTATTAAACATCCATAAACGACAACTCGGTTGCATCTCTTTATTTCAATATTCCTTGGCTAAGAATATTACAAGGTTAACGTTGCGTTGCCAAAGTGGTATCGGTGCGGTTGTATCGGAGTAGTTTAACGAGGTACGAGTACATGAGCACAGTATCGGACCGATACCGAATACTGGTATCGGTATCGGTTATTTTTTCTGTCATTAATTAATCGGAATTAACGCGTTAAAGTCCCGGCCCTAATAAATACATGATACATGTTGTAATATTATGTACACAATTCAAACTTTGTCCTTCCAAGCACCAAACCGGAGAACAATAATACTCAAGAGCAGCACTCACTGTGGTTTAAAAACAACAACAACAATAAAAACAAATTAACAACAACAATGACAACAATGAAATATTCACGCTGTGGTGGTCTACATTTGCTCTGCGGTCTGGTCTTTTAACCTCAGCGTCGACCCACCTGTCTGTCATCTCAACCACACCGTGGACATGAACACGAACGATGTCTGTGTTGCAGTCAAGCCGTCAAAGCCGCGCTGCTGGATGGATGGGAAGCTCCTGGAGGGCAGCGACGTCAAGCTCAGCTGCAAGTCCAGCGACGGCTCGGACCCCATGAACTACAAGTGGGAGCGCGTGCTCGACAAGGGCAAGAGCCTGGGCAAGCTGCCCAACATGGCGCTAATAGGTAAGACAACCGGCGGTATGAACCCACGCTGCGATTTAGTAGGCCGTTACCACCGATCGTAAAAAGAAATACAAGAAAAAAGAGGTTTCTAGAACTATTTACATAAGTGATTTTTTTTTTTAAGGGTACGCAGTTAACTTGGCCCGGGGTTTTTGGCCAAGTGTGCCTGCTGCTTCAGTTTTAGTACCACCCTGTGTAATTGCCGAGCTACGCTGCTTCCCGGCTAAAAGCTGCCCTCTATAGACTCAGTAATGTGCTGCTAATCCCCGAGGTGCTTTGCATGAGCAGTTTGGGATTAAGTGCCTTGCTTCGAGGCACCTTGACAGAAGGTGTTGAAGGACACCTGGCTGTTTCAGGTGCCGCCGATACTGGACACCTTTATGCTTAACTTGAAGCCAGTCGCTCACGTAACGCAGATTTCACAGCATACAACCGCAGGCCACGGTGTGTTCTGTGTGAGCGGAAAGTATCTGGGATAAGTTGTGGAACAGATAGATGTAGTATACTTCTATGTAGGCGTGAGATCAGCCTAATTGCTATTCTGGGTCACCGACGATGACGCTGGCGACTTTGAAGTGTCCGCCCTGTTGCTCAGATAAAACTAATCTGCAGGC